>CM068346.1:496861-707138 GCA_034769755.1 Odontamblyopus lacepedii | reverse complement strand
TGCCTTGCCAATCAATGTGCATTGCAATAACAAAACCACACTTCATTTGGCCATTTCAAAGTTTCATACCTTTCAAAAATTCAAAGTACTTATCAACATCTTTCTCATTGAAAGGAGGCACTAAGCCCGTATATTTTTACTTACGTCTAAACTTCGGTCACAAAAAGACTTAGCAATCTGCTATAACTTCAGCATAGAATGATGAGATAGAACCAAGATTCCCAAATGTATTTTGTACAGGTCCCAAAGCCCTAACTTACACAGCAAAAATGGCATTGACATCTTTTGTAGTTTTTCCACAACTTCATTTGTTTATGTTCAGCCAGAATGCATTGTAACGCATAGAAGCCATAGGGCTATCCTGGCCACAAAATTCTATTTATCAGCATGTTTAAGTCGTAAAATCATGTTATTTTAGCATGAGACGTCTCCACACTGTAGTTTTAACAAGTTTTTACTTCTAAAGTCAGGATTGCATACATTGTCTCAGAATGCTTATTATGGGCTGAAAAGCAATTTTGCGGTCATAAAAAGATGACAAGCAGTTATAACTTCAGCATAGAATGAGATAGAACCAAGATTCCCAAATGTATTTTTGTACAGGTCCCAAAGCCCTACTTACACAGCAAAAATGGCATTGACATCTTTTGTAGTTTTTCCACAACTTCATTTGTTATGTTCAGCCAGAATGCATTGTAACGCATAGAAGCCATAGGGCTATCCTGGCCACAAAATTCTATTTATCAGCATGTTTAAGCGTAAAATCATGTTATTTTAGCATGAGACGTCTCCACACTGTAGTTTTAACAAGTTTTTACTTCTAAAGTCAGGATTGCATACATTGTCTCAGAATGCTTATTATGGGCTGAAAAGCAATTTGCGGTCATAAAAAGATGACAACGGTTATAACTTCAGCATAGAATGAGATAGAACCAAGATTCCAAATGTATTTTGTACAGGTCCCAAAGCCCTACTTACACAGCAAAATGGCATTGACATCTTTTGTAGTTTTTCCACAACTTCATTTGTTATGTTCAGCCAGAATGCATTGTAACGCATAGAAGCCATAGGGCTATCCTGGCCACAAAATTCTATTTATCAGCATGTTTAAGCGTAAAATCATGTTATTTTAGCATGAGACGTCTCCACACTGTAGTTTTAACAAGTTTTTACTTCTAAAGTCAGGATTGCATACATTGTCTCAGAATGCTTATTATGGGCTGAAAAGCAATTTGCGGTCATAAAAGATGACAACGGTTATAACTTCAGCATAGAATGAGATAGAACCAAGATTCCAAATGTATTTTGTACAGGTCCCAAAGCCCTACTTACACAGCAAAATGGCATTGACATCTTTTGTAGTTTTTCCACAACTTCATTTGTTATGTTCAGCCAGAATGCATTGTAACGCATAGAAGCCATAGGGCTATCCTGGCCACAAAATTCTATTTATCAGCATGTTTAAGCGTAAAATCATGTTATTTTAGCATGAGACGTCTCCACACTGTAGTTTTAACAAGTTTTTAATTCTAAAGTCAGGAATTCAAACATAGTCTCAGAAGGCTTATTATGTGATGAAAAGCAATTTGCGTTCAAAAAAAGATGACAACGGTTATAACTTCAGCATAGAATGAGATAGAACCAAGATTCCAAATGTATTTTGTACAGGTCCCAAAGCCCTACTTACACAGCAAAAATGGCATTGACATCTTTTGTAGTTTTTCCACAACTTCATTTGTTATGTTCAGCCAGAATGCATTGTAACGCATAGAAGCCATAGGGCTATCTTGGCCACAAAATTCTATTTATCAGCATGTTTAAGCGTAAAATCATGTTATTTTAGCATGAGACGTCTCCACACTGTAGTTTTAACAAGTTTTTACTTCTAAAGTCAGGATTGCATACATTGTCTCAGAATGCTTATTATGGGCTGAAAAGCAATTTGCGGTCATAAAAAGATGACAACGGTTATAACTTCAGCATAGAATGAGATAGAACCAAGATTCCAAATGTATTTTGTACAGGTCCCAAAGCCCTACTTACACAGCAAAAATGGCATTGACATCTTTTGTAGTTTTTCCACAACTTCATTTGTTATGTTCAGCCAGAATGCATTGTAACGCATAGAAGCCATAGGGCTATCCTGGCCACAAAATTCTATTTATCAGCATGTTTAAGCGTAAAATCATGTTATTTTAGCATGAGACGTCTCCACACTGTAGTTTTAACAAGTTTTTACTTCTAAAGTCAGGATTGCATACATTGTCTCAGAAGGCTTATTATGGGCTGAAAAGCAATTTGCGGTCCTACAAGATGACAACGGTTATAACTTCAGCATAGAATGAGATAGAACCAAGATTCCAAATGTATTTTGTACAGGTCCCAAAGCCCTACTTACACAGCAAAAATGGCATTGACATCTTTTGTAGTTTTTCCACAACTTCATTTGTTATGTTCAGCCAGAATGCATTGTAACGCATAGAAGCCATAGGGCTATCCTGGCCACAAAATTCTATTTATCAGCATGTTTAAGCGTAAAATCATGTTATTTTAGCATGAGACGTCTCCACACTGTAGTTTTAACAAGTTTTTACTTCTAAAGTCAGGATTGCATACATTGTCTCAGAATGCTTATTATGGGCTGAAAAGCAATTGCAATCATAAAAGATGACAACGGTTATAACTTCAGCATAGAATGAGATAGAACCAAGATTCCAAATGTATTTTGTACAGGTCCCAAAGCCCTACTTACACAGCAAAAATGGCATTGACATCTTTTGTAGTTTTTCCACAACTTCATTTGTTATGTTCAGCCAGAATGCATTGTAACGCATAGAAGCCATAGGGCTATCCTGGCCACAAAATTCTATTTATCAGCATGTTTAAGCGTAAAATCATGTTATTTTAGCATGAGACGTCTCCACACTGTAGTTTTAACAAGTTTTTACTTCTAAAGTCAGGATTGCATACATTGTCTCAGAAGGCTTATTATGGGCTGAAAAGCAATTTGCGGTCATAAAAAGATGACAACGGTTATAACTTCAGCATAGAATGAGATAGAACCAAGATTCCAAATGTATTTTGTACAGGTCCCAAAGCCCTACTTACACAGCAAAAATGGCATTGACATCTTTTGTAGTTTTTCCACAACTTCATTTGTTATGTTCAGCCAGAATGCATTGTAACGCATAGAAGCCATAGGGCTATCCTGGCCACAAAATTCTATTTATCAGCATGTTTAAGCGTAAAATCATGTTATTTTAGCATGAGACGTCTCCACACTGTAGTTTTAACAAGTTTTTACTTCTAAAGTCAGGATTGCATACATTGTCTCAGAAGGCTTATTATGGGCTGAAAAGCAATTTGCGGTCATAAAAGATGACAACGGTTATAACTTCAGCATAGAATGAGATAGAACCAAGATTCCAAATGTATTTTGTACAGGTCCCAAAGCCCTACTTACACAGCAAAAATGGCATTGACATCTTTTGTAGTTTTTCCACAACTTCATTTGTTATGTTCAGCCAGAATGCATTGTAACGCATAGAAGCCATAGGGCTATCCTGGCCACAAAATTCTATTTATCAGCATGTTTAAGCGTAAAATCATGTTATTTTAGCATGAGACGTCTCCACACTGTAGTTTTAACAAGTTTTTACTTCTAAAGTCAGGATTGCATACATTGTCTCAGAATGCTTATTATGGGCTGAAAAGCAATTTGCGGTCATAAAAAGATGACAACGGTTATAACTTCAGCATAGAATGAGATAGAACCAAGATTCCAAATGTATTTTGTACAGGTCCCAAAGCCCTACTTACACAGCAAAAATGGCATTGACATCTTTTGTAGTTTATTCCACAACTTCATTTGTTATGTTCAGCCAGAATGCATTGTAACGCATAGAAGCCATAGGGCTATCCTGGCCACAAAATTCTATTTATCAGCATGTTTAAGGGTAAAATCGTGTAAATTTAGCATGAGACGTCTCCACACACTGTAGTTTTAACAAGTTTTTACTTCTAAAGTCAGATTTGCCTACATTGTCTCAGAAGGCTTATTATGGGCTGAAAAGCAATTTGCGGTCATAAAAAGATGACAACGGTTATAACTTCAGCATAGAATGAGATAGAACCAAGATTCCAAATGTATTTTGTACAGGTCCCAAAGCCCTACTTACACAGCAAAAATGGCATTGACATCTTTTGTAGTTTTTCCACAACTTCATTTGTTATGTTCAGCCAGAATGCATTGTAACGCATAGAAGCCATAGGGCTATCCTGGCCACAAAATTCTATTTATCAGCATGTTTAAGCGTAAAATCATGTTATTTTAGCATGAGACGTCTCCACACTGTAGTTTTAACAAGTTTTTACTTCTAAAGTCAGGATTGCATACATTGTCTCAGAATGCTTATTATGGGCTGAAAAGCAATTTGCGGTCATAAAAAGATGACAACGGTTATAACTTCAGCAAAGAATGAGATAGAACCAAGATTCCAAATGTATTTTGTACAGGTCCCAAATCCCTACTTACACAGCAAAAATGGCATTGACATCTTTTGTAGTTTTTCCACAACTTCACTTGTTATGTTCAGCCAGAATGCATTGTAACGCATAGAAGCCATAGGGCTATCCTGGCCACAAAATTCTATTTATCAGCATATTTAAGCGTAAAATCATGTCATTTTAGCATCAGAAACTCTGAATAACTCTAGTACTACACACATGTACTTAACTCTAGTACTACACACATGTACTTAACTCTATTACTGCACACATGCACTTAACTCTAGTACTACACACATGTACTCTAAGTACTACACACATGTACTTAACTCTAGCATTACACAAATGCACTTAACTCTAGTACTACACAAATGTACTTAACTCTAGGACTACACACATGTACATAACTCTAGTACTACACACATGTACTCTAGTATTCCACACATGTACTTAACTCTTGTACTACACACATGTACTTAACTCTAGTACTACACACATGTTCTTAAGTCTAGTACTGCACAGTTGTACTTAACTCTAGTATTATACACATGTACTTAACTCTAATACTACACACATGTACTGTAGTACTCCACACATATACTTAACTCTAGTACTACACACATGTATTTAACTCTAGTATTACACAAATGTACTTAACTCTAGTACTACACACATGTACTTAACTCTAGTACTACACACATGTACTTAACTCTAGTACTACACACATGTACTTAACTCTAGTACTACACACATGTACTTAACTCTAGTACTACACACATGTACTTAACTCTTGTACTACACACATGTACTTAACTCTAGTACTACACACATGTTCTTAAGTCTAGTACTGCACAGTTGTACTTAACTCTAGTATTATACACATGTACTTAACTCTAATACTACACACATGTACTGTAGTACTCCACACATATACTTAACTCTAGTACTACACACATGTACTTAACTCTAGTATTACACAAATGTACTTAACTCTAGTACTACACACATGTACTTAACTCTTGTACTACACACATGGACTTAACTCTAGTACCACACACATGTTCTCTAGTACTACACACATGTACTTAACTCTAGTAGTACACACATGTACTTTACTCTAGTACTACACACATGTACTTAAGCCTAGTACTGCACAGTTGTACTTAACTCTAGTATTACACACATGTACTTAACTCTAGTACTACACACATGTATTTAACTCTAGTACTGCACACATGCACTTAACTCTAGTACTACACACATGTACTCTAGTACTACACACATGTACTTAACTGTAGTACTACACACATGTACTTAACTCTAGTATTACACAAATGCACTTAACTCTAGCACTACACACATGTACTTAACTCTACTACTACACACATGTACTTCACTCTTGTAGTACACACATGTATTCTAGTACTACACACATTCACTTAACTCTAGTACTACACACATGTACTTAACTCTAGTACTACACACATGTAATTAAAATTAGTACGACACACATGTACTTAACTCCAGTACTACACACATGTACTTAACTCTAGTATTACACACATGTACTTTAACTCTAGTACTGCACAGATGTACTTAACTCTCCTACTACACACATGTACTTAACTCTAGTACTACACACACATACTTAACTCTAGTACTACACACATGTACTTAACTCGCGTATCATGAAGAGTATAATCATTTTTACTACTGAAGAATATAATCATTTTCACTACTGATTATAAATTCATTGTGTGCCTTTAATATATGACTTGTAACGAAGAATGTAGTCATTTCTACCAGTCATTATAAAATTCATATTGTGCCTTTAACATCTCTGGAACAAAGGCGTACCGAGGGAGGGGCTGATACTGCGTTCCCTGACGTGATCGCCGGAGTACCTGAGTTTTGCCCGGTCAGTCGAGGGTGACGTCGTGTGACATCGTGACACATTGAAAACAACTTTCCTGGGCCCAAACTGAAAGGTAAGCAGAATGCCTGTTACTAACATGTCAAAATTCTGCTATTGGCCTGTCTAAAAGTATGAAAGTTGTTGGAAATGTATCACTGATGTGGTAAGCGTGTAATTGTGATTAGATCTTGTGAACGGCAACTGCTAGGGAGGCCTGAGCGGCTCTGGAGGCGAGGGAATGGCAGAACCTATGCTTCCTATGGACGTGGATGGTCAAAAGATCATGGCACTTGTGGACACTGGAGCTACCTATTCATCCCTGAATGTTCCATTGCCAAAGGCTGCGTTGACCAAAGACACCATGTCACTTGTGGGCTTCTCGGGACAACCTAAGTCACTGCCATTCACCAAACCTCTAAGGACACAAATTGCTGGACATACACTTTTTCATTCGTTTGTTCACTCACCTGGGACACCAGTGAACTTAGTGGGCAGAAACTTGTTGACTTCCACTGGTGCCACAATGTTGTGTGGACATCAAGGACTCTGTTTTACGTTTTCAAATGGACAAACATTCACATGCTCTAGTCACGGACATACAGGACAGTGGCTCATGAAACCAAACCTGTCTGAAAAACACAGTGCTGACATATACTGGGCGTGTCTTGACCCAGAAACACCAACAACAGGGACTGAGATCTGTATTCCAGCTGTGGAAACCTTGGATTAGGTCTCTGGGACCATACCACCTGCCCATCGATCCTCTACATTGCACTCTCTATTATGACAGAAATCAGGATGAAATGTACGGTGAGGAGTTTAGGCTAATTGAGGGTGATTCGTGGGAGGTAAGATCATTATCCATTTACATCTCTGAAATTGGTGTTGTGGCACTTTGTGATCTCACTCAAGAACAAAAACAGTGGTATAAAATGGAGGATGAGGCACTTCCACACATCTCTTTGGCCTTGGCACCCACAAATGAAGCACGCGAATTAGGCCCCATGGTTAAAAGACACTCATTAATTGGCAACCTGGTGAGACACCTGACATTCAGTTCTCACCCACAGCTGATGCATACAGAATTCACATTCATACAACTGACACATGCATTCTACAACACGAGATTCTTGACAGACATCACGGACGTGAGTTGTCTGACCATGACAGTGCAGCAGCCGTGTTAGACCCAAGGACCATACGATGTAGGACATTGCACCAAGATACCAGAGGTTGTGATAGAAATGAGTGATCAGGCTAAAAACACAGGTGTCTATCGTGCCCAGTATTGGTGGCCAGAAGCTGCTGATGAGGGCATGGAAGAAACAGTCTGTGGTCTGTGGGATGCAGGAGTGTTAGAACAGTCAGATTCATCGTGGAGTACCCCATTGTGGCCAGTGTTGAAAGCCACAGGTGACATCTGGAGAATGGCCCATGATTTGAGAGCCATTAATGAAGTTACGGAGACTCCTGTTCTTCCTGTCCCAGATCCTCACAGACATTTGACATCTTTGGGGCCAGATTTGCAGTGGTTTACTGCAATTGATCTGGCAAATGCATACTTCTGCTTGACGTTTGCTAGACAGTGTAGAAAGTACTTTGCCTTCACTTACAAGGGCTGCAGATTGCAGTACACCAGACTACCGCAAGGACACAAGTGTTCCCCAGGAATCTTCAACCAAGTTTTGAAATCTTTGCTGATGGACGTGACACTCCCACCCCAGTGTAAGTTGCTGATGTATGTTGACGATCTTTTGCTGGGTGCTCCAACCGTTGAGTCTTGTCTGCGAGCCACTGATGTTTTGCTGCGTGCTTTGCACTCATTCGGCTTCAAGGTGTCAAAGAAAAAGCTTCAGTGCTGCAGAAAATCTGTCACCTTTCTCGGACGAGTCGTATCATCCTCGGGAACAGGCATGTCAGCAGAACACAGGTCATCCATTTTGAGACACCTAAGACCAGTCACTGTCAAAGACATGTTGTCTTTGACAGTGTGGCGACTGTAGCCTCTGTGGCTACAGTCGCCATTACATCCCATGCTGTGTGTAGTAGGAGAGTTAAGTACATGTGTGTAATACTAGAGTTAAGTACATGTGTGTAGTACTAGACTTAAGTACATGTGTGTAGAACTAGAGTGCATGTGTGTAGTACTAGAGTTAAGTACATGTGTGTAATAGTACAGTTAAATACATCTGTGTAGTACTAGAGTTAAGTACATGTGTGTAGTACTAGAGTACATGTGTGTGGTACTAGAGTTAAGTACATGTCTGTAGTACTAGAGTACATGTGTGTAGTACTAGAGTTAAATACATGTGTGTAGTACTAGAGTACATGTGTGTGGTACTAGAGTTAAGTACATGTCTGTAGTACTAGAGTACATGTGTGTAGTAAAGTACTTAAGTACATGTGTGTAGTACTAGAGTACATGTGTGTGGTACTAGAGTTAAGTACATGTGTGTAGTACTAGAGTAAAGTACATGTGTGCAGTACTAAAGTACATGTGTGTAATACTAGAGTTAAGTACATGTGTGAAGTACTAGAGTTAAGTACATGTTTGTAGTACTAGAGTACATGTGTGTAATACTAGAGTTAAGTACATGTGTGTAGTACTAGAGTTAAGTACATGTGTGTAATATTTGAGTTAAGTACATGTGTGTAGTACTAGAGTACATGTGTGTAGTATTATAGTTAAGTACATGTGTGTAGTACTAGAGTTAAGTACATATGGGTAGTACTAGATTTAAGTAAATGTGTGCAGTACTACAGTTAAGTACATGTGTGTAGTACTAGAGTTAAGTACATGTGTGTATTTTCTAGAGTTAAGTACATGTGTGTAGTACTAGAGTACATGTGTGTGGTACTAGAGTTAAGTACATGTCTGTAGTACTTAACTCTAGTACTACAGACATGTACTTAACTCTAGTACTACACACATGTACTCTAGTACTACACACATGTACTTACCTCTAGTACTAAACATGTACTTAACTCTAGTACTACACACATGTACTCTAGTACTACACACATGTACTTAACTCTAGTAATACACACATGTACTTAACTGTAGTACTACACACATTTACTTAACTCTAGTAATACACACATGTAATCTAGTACTACACATGTACTTAACTCTAGTACTACAGTACTACATGTACTACACATGTACTTAACTCTAGTACTACACACATGTACTTAACTCTAGTAGACTAGTACTACACACATGTACTTAACTCTAGTACTACCCATATGTACTTAACTCTAGTACCACACACATGTACTCTAGTACTACACACATGTACTTAACTCTAGTACCACACACATACTCTAGTACTACACACATGTACTTAACTCTAGTACTACACACATGTATTTAACTCTAGTATTACACACATGTACTTAACTCTAGTATTACACACATGTACTTAACTCTCGTACTACACAGATGTACTTCACTCTAGTACTACACACATATATTTAACTCTAGTACTACACACATGTACTCTAGTACTACACACATGTACTTAACTCTAGTAATACACACATGTACTTAACTGTAGTACTACACACATTTACTTAAATCTAGTACTACCCATATGTACTTAACTCTAGTACTACACACATGTACTTAACTCTAGTACTACACACATGTACTTAACTCTAGTACTACACACATGTACTCTAGTACTACACACATGTACTTAACTCTAGTACTACACACATGTACTTAACTCTAGTATTACACACATGTACTTAACTCTAGTATTACACACATGTACTTAACTCTAGTACTACACAGATGTACTTCACTCGAGTACTACACACATATATTTAACTCGAGTACTACACAGATGTACTTAACTCAAGTACGACACACATATATTTAACTCGAGTACTACACAGATGTACTTAAGTACTACATGTACTTAACTCTAGTACAACACATGTACTTAAATCTGTCACTACACAGATTTTAGTACAACACAGATGTACTTAAATCTGTCACTACACAGATGTACCTACCTCTAGTACTACACAGATGTACTTAACTCTAGGATTACACACATGTACTTAACTCTCCTACTACACACATGTACTTAACTCTAGTACTACACACATGTACTTAACTCTAGTACTACACACATGTACTCTAGTACTACACACATGTACTTAACTCTATTACTACACACATGTACTTAACTCTAGTACGACACACATGTACTCTAGTACTACACACATGTACTTAACTCTAGTACTACACACATGTACTTAACTGTAGTACTACACACATTTACTTAAATCTAGTACTACCCAGATGTACTTAACTCTAGTACTACACAAATGTACTCTAGTACTACACACATGTATTTAACTCTAGTACTACACACATGTACTTAACTCTAGTACTACACACATGTACTCTAGTACTACACACATGTACTTAACTCTAGTACTACACAGATGTATTTAACTCTACTATTACACACATGTACTTAACTCTAGTACTACACACATGCACTTAACTCTAGTACTACACACATGTACTTGACTCTAGTACTACACACATGTACTTAACTCTAGTACTACACACATGTACTCTAGTACTACACACATGTACTTAACTCTAGTACTACACAGATGTATTTAACTCTACTATTACACACATGTACTTAACTCTAGTACTACACACATGCACTCTAGTTATACACACATGTACTTAAGTCTAGTACTACACACATGTACTTAACTCTAGTATTACACACATGTACTTAACTCTCCTACTACACACATGTACTTCAGTCTAGTACTACACACATGTACTTAACTCTAGTACTACACACATGTACTTAACTCTAGTACTGCACAGTCGTACTTAACTCTAGTATTACACACATGTACTTAACTCTAGAAAATACACACATGTACTTAACTCTAGTACTACACACATGTACTTAACTCTAGTACTACACACATGTACTCTAGTACTACACACATGTACTTAACTCTAGTACTACACACATGTACTCTAGTACTACAGACATGTACTTAATTCTAGTACTACACACATGTACTTAACTCTAGTATGACACAAATGTACTTAACTCTAATACTACACACATGTACTTAACTCTAGTACTACACACATGCACTCTAGTACTACACACATGTATTTAACTCTAGTACTACACTCATGTACTTAACTGTAGTACTACACACATTTACTTAACTCTAGTATTACACACATGTAATCTAGTTCTACACACATGTACTTAACTCTATTACTACAGACATGTACTTAACTCTAGTACTACACACAAGTACTCTAGTACTACACGCATGTACTCTAGTACTACACACATGTACTTAACTCTAGTATTACAAACATGTACTTAACTCTAGTACTACACACATGTACTTAACTCTAATACTACACACATGTACTCTAGTACTACACACATGTACTTAACTCAAATATTGCACACATGTACTTAACTCAAATATTACACACATGTACTTAACTCTAGTACTACACAGATGTACTTCACTCGAGTACTACACGGATGTACTTAACTCTAGTACTACACACATATATTTAACTCGAGTACTACACAGATGTACTTAAGTACAACATGTACTTAACTCTAGTACAACACATGTACTTAAATCTGTCACTACACAGATTTTAGTACAACACAGATGTACTTAAATCTGTCACTACACAGATGTACCTACCTCTAGTACTACACAGATGTACATAATTATAATACTGCACAGATGTACTTACCTCTAGTACTACACAGATGTATGTAATTATAATACTTCACATATGTACTTAACTCTAGTACTACACAGATGTACTTACCTCTAGTACTACACTCATGTACTCTAGTACTACACACATGTATTTAACTCTAGTACTACACACATGTACTTAGCTCTAGTACCACACACATGTACTTAACTCTAGTACTACACACATGTACTCTAGTACTACAAACATGTACTTAACTCTAGTACTGCACACATGTACTTAACTCTAGTACCACACACATGTACTCTAGTACTGCACACATGTACTTAACTCTAGTACCACACACATGTACTCTAGTACTGCACACATGTACTTAACTCTAGTACCACACACATGTACTCTAGTACTGCACACATGTACTTAACTCTAGTACCACACACATGTACTCTAGTACTACACACATGTACTTAACTCTAGTACTACACACATGTACTCTAGTACTACACACATGTACTTAACTCTAGTACAACACACATGTACTTAACTCGAATACTACACAGATGTATTTAACTCTACTATTACACACATGTACTTAACTCTAGTATTACACACATGTACTTAACTCTCCTACTACACACATGTACTTAACTCTAGTACTACAGACATGTACTTAACTCTAGTACAACACACATGTACTCTAGTACTACACACATGTACTTACCTCTAGTACTACACACATGTACTTAACTCTAGTATTACACACATGTATTTCACTCTAGTACTACAAACATGTACTTAACTCTAGTACTTCACACATGTACTTAACTCTAGTACCACACACATGTACTCTAGTACTGCACACATGTACTTTACTCTAGTACTACACACATGTACTTAACTCTAGTACCACACACATGTACTCTAGTACTACAGACATGTACTTAACTCTAGTACTACACACATGTACTCTTGTACTACAGACATGTACTTAACTCTAGTACCACACACATGTACTCTAGTACTACACACATGTACTTAACTCTAGAAAATACACACATGTACTTAACTCTAGTACTACACACATGTACTTAACTGTAGTACTGCACACATTTACTTAAATCTAGTACTACCCATATGTACTTAACTCTAGTACTACACACATGTACTTAACTATAATACTACACACATGTACTCTAGTACTACACACATGTACTTAACTCAAATATTACACACATGTACTCTAGTACTACACACATGTACTTAACTCTAGTATTACACACATGTACTCTAGTACTACAAACATGTACTTAACTCTAGTACTTCACACATGTACTTAACTCTAGTACCACACACGTACTCTAGTACTGCACACATGTACTTTACTCTAGTACTACACACATGTACTTAACTCTAGTACCACACACATGTACTCTAGTACTACACACATGTCCTTAATTCTAGTACTACACACATGTACTCTAGTACTACAGACATGTACTTAACTCTAGTACCACACACATGTACTCTAGTACTACACACATGTATTTAACTCTAGTACTACACACATGTACTCTAGTACTACAGACATGTACTTAACTCTAGTACCACACACATGTACTCTAGTACTACACACATGTACTTAACTCTAGTACTACACAGATGTATTTAACTGTACTATTACACACATGTACTTAACTCTAGTACTACACACATGCACTCTAGTTCTACACACATGTACTTAAGTCTAGTACTACACACATGTACTTAACTCTAGTATTACACACATGTACTTAACTCTCCTACTACACACAGTGACTGGTCTTGGGTGTCTCAAAATGGATGACCTGTGTTCTGCTGACATGCCTGTTCCCGAGGATGATACGACTCGTCCGAGAAAGGTGACAGTTTTTCTGCAGCACTGAAGCTTTTTCTTTGACACCTTGAAGCCGAATGAGTGCAAAGCACGCAACAAAACATCAGTGGCTCACAGACAAGACTCAACGGTTGGAGCACCCAGCAAAAGATCGTCAACATACATCAGCAACTTACACTGGGGTGGGAGTGTCACGTCCATCAGCAAAGATTTCAAAACTTGGTTGAAGATTCCTGGGGAACACTTGTGTCCTTGCGGTAGTCTGGTGTACTGCAATCTGCAGCCCTTGTAAGTGAAGGCAAAGTACTTTCTACACTGTCTAGCCAACGGCAAGCAGAAGTATGCATTTGCCAGATCAATTGCAGTAAACCACTGCAAATCTGGCCCCAAAGATGTCAAAAGTCTGTGAGGATCTGGGACAGGAAGAACAGGAGTCTCCGTAACTTCATTAATGGCTCTCAAATCATGGGCCATTCTCCAGATGTCACCTGTGGCTTTCAACACTGGCCGCAATGGGGTACTCCACGATGAATCTGACTGTTCTAACACTCCTGCATCCCACAGACCACAGACTGTTTCTTCCATGCCCTCATCAGCAGCTTCTGGCCACCGATACTGGGCACGATAGACACCTGTGTTTTTAGCCTGATCACTCATTTCTATCACAACCTCTGGTATCTTGGTGCAATGTCCTACATCGTATGGTCCTTGGGTCTAACACGGCTGCTGCACTGTCATGGTCAGACAACTCACGTCCGTGATGTCTGTCAAGAATCTCGTGTTGTAGAATGCATGTGTCAGTTGTATGAATGTGAATTCTGTATGCATCAGCTGTGGGTGAGAACTGAATGTCAGGTGTCTCACCAGGTTGCCAATTAATGAGTGTCTTTTAACCATGGGGCCTAATTCGCGTGCTTCATTTGTGGGTGCCAAGGCCAAAGAGATGTGTGGAAGTGCCTCATCCTCCATTTTATACCACTGTTTTTGTTCTTGAGTGAGATCACAAAGTGCCACAACACCAATTTCAGAGATGTAAATGGATAATGATCTTACCTCCCACGAATCACCCTCAATTAGCCTAAACTCCTCACCGTACATTTCATCCTGATTTCTGTCATAATAGAGAGTGCAATGTAGAGGATCGATGGGCAGGTGGTATGGTCCCAGAGACCTAATCCAAGGTTTCCACAGCTGGAATACAGATCTCAGTCCCTGTTGTTGGTGTTTCTGGGTCAAGACACGCCCAGTATATGTCAGCACTGTGTTTTTCAGACAGGTTTGGTTTCATGAGCCACTGTCCTGTACTGTATGTCCGTGACTAGAGCATGTGAATGTTTGTCCATTTGAAAACGTAAAACAGAGTCCTTGATGTCCACACAACATTGTGGCACCAGTGGAAGTCAACAAGTTTCTGCCCATTAAGTTCACTGGTGTCCCAGGTGAGTGAACAAACGAATGAAAAAGTGTATGTCCAGCAATTTGTGTCCTTAGAGGTTTGGTGAATGGCAGTGACTTAGGTTGTCCCGAGAAGCCCACAAGTGACATGGTGTCTTTGGTCAACGCAGCCTTTGGCAATGGAACATTCAGGGATGAATAGGTAGCTCCAGTGTCCACAAGTGCCATGATCTTTTGACCATCCACGTCCATAGGAAGCATAGGTTCTGCCATTCCCTCGCCTCCAGAGCCGCTCAGGCCTCCCTAGCAGTTGCCGTTCACAAGATCTAATCACAATTACACGCTTACCACATCAGTGATACATTTCCAACAACTTTCATACTTTTAGACAGGCCAATAGCAGAATTTTGACATGTTAGTAACAGGCATTCTGCTTACCTTTCAGTTTGGGCCCAGGAAAGTTGTTTTCAATGTGTCACGATGTCACACGACGTCACCCTCGACTGACCGGGCAAAACTCAGGTACTCCGGCGATCACGTCAGGGAACGCAGTATCAGCCCCTCCCTCGGTACGCCTTTGTTCCAGAGATGTTAAAGGCACAATATGAATTTTATAATGACTGGTAGAAATGACTACATTCTTCGTTACAAGTCATATATTAAAGGCACACAATGAATTTATAATCAGTAGTGAAAATGATTATATTCTTCAGTAGTAAAAATGATTATACTCTTCATGATACGCGAGTTAAGTACATGTGTGTAGTACTAGAGTTAAATATGTGTGTGTAGTACTAGAGTTAAATACATGTGTATAGTAGGAGAGTTAAGTACATCTGTGCAGTACTAGAGTTAAGTACATGTGTGTAATACTAGAGTTAAGTACATGTGTGTAGTACTGGAGTTAAGTACATGTGTGTAGTACAAGAGTTAAGTACATGTGTGTCGTACTAGTTTTAATTACATGTGTGTAGTACTAGAGTTAAGTACATGTGTGTAGTACTAGAGTTAAGTAAATGTGTGTAGTACTAGAATACATGTGTGTACTACAAGAGTTAAGTACATGTGTGTAGTAGTAGAGTTAAGTACATGTGTGTAGTGCTAGAGTTAAGTGCATTTGTGTAATACTAGAGTTAAGTACATGTGTGTAGTACTACAGTTAAGTACATGTGTGTAGTACTAGAGTACATGTGTGTAGTACTAGAGTTAAGTGCATGTGTGCAGTACTAGAGTTAAATACATGTGTGTAGTACTAGAGTTAAGTACATGTGTGTAATACTAGAGTTAAGTACAACTGTGCAGTACTAGGCTTAAGTACATGTGTGTAGTACTAGAGTAAAGTACATGTGTGTACTACTAGAGTTAAGTACATGTGTGTAGTACTAGAGAACATGTGTGTGGTACTAGAGTTAAGTCCATGTGTGTAGTACAAGAGTTAAGTACATGTGTGTAGTACTAGAGTTAAGTACATTTGTGTAATACTAGAGTTAAGTACATGTGTGTAGTACTAGAGTTAAGTATATGTGTGGAGTACTACAGTACATGTGTGTAGTATTAGAGTTAAGTACATGTGTATAATACTAGAGTTAAGTACAACTGTGCAGTACTAGACTTAAGAACATGTGTGTAGTACTAGAGTTAAGTACATGTGTGTAGTACAAGAGTTAAGTACATGTGTGGAATACTAGAGTACATGTGTGTAGTACTAGTTATGTACATGTGTGTAGTCCTAGAGTTAAGTACATTTGTGTAGTACTAGAGTTAAGTACATGTGTGTAGTACTAGAGTTAAGTGCATTTGTGTAATGCTAGAGTTAAGTACATGTGTGTAGTACTAGAGTTAAGTACATGTGTGTAGTACTTAGAGTACATGTGTGTAGTACTAGAGTTAAGTGCATGTGTGCAGTAATAGAGTTAAGTACATGTGTGTAGTACTAGAGTTAAGTACATGTGTGTAGTACTAGAGTTATTCAGAGTTTCTGATGCTAAAATGACATGATTTTACGCTTAAATATGCTGATAAATAGAATTTTGTGGCCAGGATAGCCCTATGGCTTCTATGCGTTACAATGCATTCTGGCTGAACATAACAAGTGAAGTTGTGGAAAAACTACAAAAGATGTCAATGCCATTTTTGCTGTGTAAGTAGGGATTTGGGACCTGTACAAAATACATTTGGAATCTTGGTTCTATCTCATTCTTTGCTGAAGTTATAACCGTTGTCATCTTTTTATGACCGCAAATTGCTTTTCAGCCCATAATAAGCCTTCTGAGACAATGTAGGCAAATCTGACTTTAGAAGTAAAAACTTGTTAAAACTACAGTGTGTGGAGACGTCTCATGCTAAAATTACACGATTTTACCCTTAAACATGCTGATAAATAGAATTTTGTGGCCAGGATAGCCCTATGGCTTCTATGCGTTACAATGCATTCTGGCTGAACATAACAAATGAAGTTGTGGAAAAACTACAAAAGATGTCAATGCCATTTTTGCTGTGTAAGTAGGGCTTAGAGGCCTGTACAAAATACATTTGGAATCTTGGTTCTATCTCATTCTATGCTGAAGTTATAACCGTTGTCATCTTTTTATGACCGCAAATTGCTTTTCAGCCCATAATAAGCCTTCTGAGACAATGTATGCAATCCTGACTTTAGAAGTAAAAACTTGTTAAAACTACAGTGTGGAGACGTCTCATGCTAAAATAACATGATTTTACGCTTAAACATGCTGATAAATAGAATTTTGTGGCCAGGATAGCCCTATGGCTTCTATGCGTTACAATGCATTCTGGCTGAACATAACAAATGAAGTTGTGGAAAAACTACAAAAGATGTCAATGCCATTTTTGCTGTGTAAGTAGGGCTTTGGGACCTGTACAAAATACATTTGGAATCTTGGTTCTATCTCATTCTATGCTGAAGTTATAACTGTTGTCTTATGTAAATTACCTCGAATTGGTTTTGAGCCCACAATAAGCATTCTGAGACAATGTATGCAATCCTGACTTTAGAAGAAAAACTTGTTAAAACTACAGTGTGGAGACGTCTCATGCTAAAATAACATGATTTTACGCTTAAACATGCTGATAAATAGAATTTTGTGGCCAAGATAGCCCTATGGCTTCTATGCGTTACAATGCATTCTGGCTGAACATAACAAATGAAGTTGTGGAAAAACTACAAAAGATGTCAATGCCATTTTTGCTGTGTAAGTAGGGCTTTGGGACCTGTACAAAATACATTTGGAATCTTGGTTCTATCTCATTCTATGCTGAAGTTATAACTGTTGTCATCTTTTTATGACCGCAAATTGCTTTTCAGCCCATAATAAGCATTCTGAGACAATGTATGCAATCCTGACTTTAGAAGTAAAAACTTGTTAAAACTACAGTGTGGAGACGTCTCATGCTAAAATAACATGATTTTACGCTTAAACATGCTGATAAATAGAATTTTGTGGCCAAGATAGCCCTATGGCTTCTATGCGTTACAATGCATTCTGGCTGAACATAACAAATGAAGTTGTGGAAAAACTACAAAAGATGTCAATGCCATTTTTGCTGTGTAAGTAGGGCTTTGGGACCTGTACAAAATACATTTGGAATCTTGGTTCTATCTCATTCTATGCTGAAGTTATAACCGTTGTCATCTTTTATGACCGGATTTCGACGTAAGTAAAAATATACGGTTAGTGCCTCCTTTCAATGAGAAAGATGTTGATAAGTACTTTACAATTTTTGAAAGAATTGCTGAAACTTTGAAATGGCCAAATGAAGTGTGGACTTTATTATTGCAATGCACATTAGTTGGCAAGGCACAGGAGGCCTACGCGGCGCTCTCCGCTGAGGATACTTTAAATTTTCAGAAAGTTAAATCTGCTATTCTCCGGGCCTATGAGCTCGTCCCAGAAGCATACCGACAAAAATTTCGTAAGCTGAGGAAAAGCTACAGTCAGACATATGTTGATTTTGTTCGGGAAAAAGAAATCTTGTTTGACAGGTGGTGTTCCTCTCAGAGTGTGAATCATTTTGATCAGCTGAAACAGTTGATATTGATGGAAGATTTGAAAAATTGCCTCCCCGAGAAAGTTGCAACTTATTTGAATGAGAATAAAGTTTCTGAAGTGTGTAAGGCTGCGGTATTGGCTGACGAGTATGTGTTAACGCACAAGGCGGTGTTTGAGCGTCCTGTTGGTTTTGGGAAATTTGAAAGATACAGTGGTAATGGCAGGAACGCTAGTAAAAATGTCGGTAGCTCTCTGTCCAATGCTGACGTTAAAACGGATGAGTTTTAACTTAACGAGGTAACGTGTTTTTATTGTAAAAAGAAAGGACACATTGTTTCTTCTTGCCCTGTGTTGAAGAAGAAAAATTCAAAACCTGTCGCCCTGATTAAAACTGTCAACCAGGTTAGTCATTCACATGTGGCAGGAAAACCCTGTGATTACGATGACTTTAAGCCTTTTGTTATGGACGGGTTTGTAGCTGTTTCTGCTAACGGGGTAAAGGTCCCGGTGAAAATATTAAGAGATACTGCGGCTTCCCAGTCGTTTGTTCTCGAGGGCGTGTTGCCGCTGTCTGACGACACTGCTGTTGGTTCTGATGTTCCTGTGCGCAGTTTTAATATGCAGGACATCGGGGTCCCTTTGCATAAGATTGTGATTCAGTCTGATTTGTGGTCCGGGGACGCAATTGTGGGAGTGCGCCCGGGCTTCCCAATACCGGGGGTTTCGGTCATCATGGGGAACGACTTGGCAGGTGGAAAAGTGTTAGTTACACCTGACGTGACTCCTGTCCCTGTCGTGAGCACGCGCCCTGATGAGCTTGCGCTAAAATACCCTAATGTTTTCACATCCTGTGCCGTTACGCGTGCAGCCGCTAGGCGAGAAATTGAACAGGGAAAAAATGAAGTTGATTTGAGTGACACTTTTTGTCTGTGCCTGAGTCTATAAATGACGACGTGGCTGTTAGAAATAACGTGAAAGGTGAGACTGATTTGAGCACTTTGCCGTTGTCCAGGCAACAGTTGATCACTGATCAAAAGTCCGATGTGTCTCTGGCCCGTCTGTTTGATGAAGCTGTAATTGGTGACAACGTTGATTCCATGTCTACGGGTTATTTTCTGAAGGATGGGTTACTGATGCGTAAATGGACACCTTTGAATGTCTCGCCTATTGAAGAGTGGAGTGTGGTTATGCAAATTGTTATCCCTACTCCATATCGTCCGGAGATATTGAAAATGGCTCATGATAATCCACTGTCCGGTCATCTTGGTGTGAAAAAAACGTACAATCGCATTCTGCGTCATTTCTTTTGGCCAGGGTTGAAAGGCGATGTTGCGCGCCATTGTAAATCCTGTCATTGGTGTCAACTGTCCGGAAAACCAAACCAAGTCATTTCTCCAGCGCCACTGTATCCCATTCCGGCTGTTGGTGAACCCTTTGAGCGTGTTTTGATTGATTGCGTGGGTCCACTGCCTCGTACTAAGTCTGGAAATAAGTTTTTGATAACTGTCATGTGTGCAACGACCCGCTTTCCAGAAGTTTTTCCCGTGCGTAAAATCACTACTCCTGTCGTCGTAAAGGCACTCACGAAGTTTTTTTTCGCTTTTCGGGTTACCTCGAGTTGTTCAATCTGACCAGGGTACTAACTTTATGTCCAAAATCTTTGCGCAGGTCCTTCGCGAGTTGAACGTAAAGCACAGCCATTCCAGCGCGTACCACCCTGAGAGTCAAGGCGCACTCGAGCGTTTCCACCAGACCTTAAAAACTATGCTTCGCACTTATTGTATGGAATTCGAAAAAGACTGGGATGAGGGAGTTCATTTACAGATGTTTGCCATTCGGGAGGTGGTTCAGGAATCCCTGGGGTTTAGTCCATCCGAGTTGGTTTTCGCGCACACGGTACGTGGCCCTTTGAAATTATTAAAAGACGAGTGGTTGTCCGAGAAGTCCGAGCAAAATCTTTTCGATTACGTCTGTCAATTTTGATTGAAGTTGCGCCGTGCGTGTGAGGTTGAGAAAGAAAATCTTAAACTTGCGCAGGAGAAAATGAAATCTAGGTTTGATGAAAATGCGAAGGTGAGAGCGTTTGAGCCCGGTGAAAAAGTTTTGGTTTTGTTACCGATACCAGGGTCAAGCTTACAATCGAGTTACAGTGGGCCTTACTTGATTGAGAAGAGGGTTGGTGACAGGGATTATCTAATCGCCACGCCTGACAGACGGCGTAGGACCCGCTTGTGTCACATTAATACGTTGAAGCCTTACGTTGTGCACGCACCTTCCGCATCACCAGATATCCATATTAAATCTAGCTGTGCGCCTGAAGCTGATGTTTCCCAGCCGCGCGTTAGCCTGGCGGCTCGCGTCCAAGAGGAGCTGTCCAGTGCTGAAACGGAGAATGACGTCTTTTCCGCGGCTTTGACTCAGGGAAAGTTTTCAAACTCAGTTGCGCTAGGTAACTTGCCTCTTTTGTTTTCCCACCTTGAGGTTTCCCAGCGGACTGATGTTGTGCATTTGATTCAGTCTTACAGGTCACTGTTTGCCGACATTCCCAGTCAGACGCAGGTGCTTCGCCACGATATTGATGTGGGTGATTCACGACCTATAAAACCAGTGGAAGTCAACAAGTTTCTGCCCATTAAGTTCACTGGTGTCCCAGGTGAGTGAACAAACGAATGAAAAAGTGTATGTCCAGCAATTTGTGTCCTTAGAGGTTTGGTGAATGGCAGTGACTTAGGTTGTCCCGAGAAGCCCACAAGTGACATGGTGTCTTTGGTCAACGCAGCCTTTGGCAATGGAACATTCAGGGATGAATAGGTAGCTCCAGTGTCCACAAGTGCCATGATCTTTTGACCATCCACGTCCATAGGAAGCATAGGTTCTGCCATTCCCTCGCCTCCAGAGCCGCTCAGGCCTCCCTAGCAGTTGCCGTTCACAAGATCTAATCACAATTACACGCTTACCACATCAGTGATACATTTCCAACAACTTTCATACTTTTAGACAGGCCAATAGCAGAATTTTGACATGTTAGTAACAGGCATTCTGCTTACCTTTCAGTTTGGGCCCAGGAAAGTTGTTTTCAATGTGTCACGATGTCACACGACGTCACCCTCGACTGACCGGGCAAAACTCAGGTACTCCGGCGATCACGTCAGGGAACGCAGTATCAGCCCCTCCCTCGGTACGCCTTTGTTCCAGAGATGTTAAAGGCACAATATGAATTTTATAATGACTGGTAGAAATGACTACATTCTTCGTTACAAGTCATATATTAAAGGCACACAATGAATTTATAATCAGTAGTGAAAATGATTATATTCTTCAGTAGTAAAAATGATTATACTCTTCATGATACGCGAGTTAAGTACATGTGTGTAGTACTAGAGTTAAGTATGTGTGTGTAGTACTAGAGTTAAGTACATGTGTATAGTAGGAGAGTTAAGTACATCTGTGCAGTACTAGAGTTAAGTACATGTGTGTAATACTAGAGTTAAGTACATGTGTGTAGTACTGGAGTTAAGTACATGTGTGTAGTACAAGAGTTAAGTACATGTGTGTCGTACTAGTTTTAATTACATGTGTGTAGTACTAGAGTTAAGTACATGTGTGTAGTACTAGAGTTAAGTAAATGTGTGTAGTACTAGAATACATGTGTGTACTACAAGAGTTAAGTACATGTGTGTAGTAGTAGAGTTAAGTACATGTGTGTAGTGCTAGAGTTAAGTGCATTTGTGTAATACTAGAGTTAAGTACATGTGTGTAGTACTACAGTTAAGTACATGTGTGTAGTACTAGAGTACATGTGTGTAGTACTAGAGTTAAGTGCATGTGTGCAGTACTAGAGTTAAATACATGTGTGTAGTACTAGAGTTAAGTACATGTGTGTAATACTAGAGTTAAGTACAACTGTGCAGTACTAGGCTTAAGTACATGTGTGTAGTACTAGAGTAAAGTACATGTGTGTACTACTAGAGTTAAGTACATGTGTGTAGTACTAAAGAACATGTGTGTGGTACTAGAGTTAAGTCCATGTGTGTAGTACAAGAGTTAAGTACATGTGTGTAGTACTAGGCTTAAGTACATGTGTGTAGTACTAGAGTAAAGTACATGTGTGTACTACTAGAGTTAAGTACATGTGTGTAGTACTAAAGAACATGTGTGTGGTACTAGAGTTAAGTCCATGTGTGTAGTACAAGAGTTAAGTACATGTGTGTAGTACTAGAGTTAAGTACAACTGTGCAGTACTAGACTTAAGAACATGTGTGTAGTACTAGAGTTAAGTACATGTGTGTAGTACAAGAGTTAAGTACATGTGTGGAATACTAGAGTACATGTGTGTAGTACTAGTTATGTACATGTGTGTAGTCCTAGAGTTAAGTACATTTGTGTAGTACTAGAGTTAAGTACATGTGTGTAGTACTAGAGTTAAGTGCATTTGTGTAATGCTAGAGTTAAGTACATGTGTGTAGTACTAGAGTTAAGTACATGTGTGTAGTACTTAGAGTACATGTGTGTAGTACTAGAGTTAAGTGCATGTGTGCAGTAATAGAGTTAAGTACATGTGTGTAGTACTAGAGTTAAGTACATGTGTGTAGTACTAGAGTTATTCAGAGTTTCTGATGCTAAAATGACATGATTTTACGCTTAAATATGCTGATAAATAGAATTTTGTGGCCAGGATAGCCCTATGGCTTCTATGCGTTACAATGCATTCTGGCTGAACATAACAAGTGAAGTTGTGGAAAAACTACAAAAGATGTCAATGCCATTTTTGCTGTGTAAGTAGGGATTTGGGACCTGTACAAAATACATTTGGAATCTTGGTTCTATCTCATTCTTTGCTGAAGTTATAACCGTTGTCATCTTTTTATGACCGCAAATTGCTTTTCAGCCCATAATAAGGCCTTCTGAGACAATGTAGGCAAATCTGACTTTAGAAGTAAAAACTTGTTAAAACTACAGTGTGTGGAGACGTCTCATGCTAAAATTACACGATTTTACCCTTAAACATGCTGATAAATAGAATTTTGTGGCCAGGATAGCCCTATGGCTTCTATGCGTTACAATGCATTCTGGCTGAACATAACAAATGAAGTTGTGGAAAAACTACAAAAGATGTCAATGCCATTTTTGCTGTGTAAGTAGGGCTTAGAGGCCTGTACAAAATACATTTGGAATCTTGGTTCTATCTCATTCTATGCTGAAGTTATAACCGTTGTCATCTTTTTATGACCGCAAATTGCTTTTCAGCCCATAATAAGCCTTCTGAGACAATGTATGCAATCCTGACTTTAGAAGTAAAAACTTGTTAAAACTACAGTGTGGAGACGTCTCATGCTAAAATAACATGATTTTACGCTTAAACATGCTGATAAATAGAATTTTGTGGCCAGGATAGCCCTATGGCTTCTATGCGTTACAATGCATTCTGGCTGAACATAACAAATGAAGTTGTGGAAAAACTACAAAAGATGTCAATGCCATTTTTGCTGTGTAAGTAGGGCTTTGGGACCTGTACAAAATACATTTGGAATCTTGGTTCTATCTCATTCTATGCTGAAGTTATAACCGTTGTCATCTTTTTATGACCGCAAATTGCTTTTCAGCCCATAATAAGCCTTCTGAGACAATGTATGCAATCCTGACTTTAGAAGTAAAAACTTGTTAAAACTACAGTGTGGAGACGTCTCATGCTAAAATAACATGATTTTACGCTTAAACATGCTGATAAATAGAATTTTGTGGCCAGGATAGCCCTATGGCTTCTATGCGTTACAATGCATTCTGGCTGAACATAACAAATGAAGTTGTGGAAAAACTACAAAAGATGTCAATGCCATTTTTGCTGTGTAAGTAGGGCTTTGGGACCTGTACAAAATACATTTGGAATCTTGGTTCTATCTCATTCTATGCTCAAGTTATAACTGTTGTCATCTTTTTATAACCGCAAATTGCTTTTCAGCCCATAATAAGCATTCTGAGACAATGTATGCAATCCTGACTTTAGAAGTAAAAACTTGTTAAAACTACAGTGTGGAGACGTCTCATGCTAAAATAACATGATTTTACGCTTAAACATGCTGATAAATAGAATTTTGTGGCCAAGATAGCCCTATGGCTTCTATGCGTTACAATGCATTCTGGCTGAACATAACAAATGAAGTTGTGGAAAAACTACAAAAGATGTCAATGCCATTTTTGCTGTGTAAGTAGGGCTTTGGGACCTGTACAAAATACATTTGGAATCTTGGTTCTATCTCATTCTATGCTGAAGTTATAACCGTTGTCATCTTTTTATGACCGGATTTCGACGTAAGTAAAAATATACGGTTAGTGCCTCCTTTCAATGAGAAAGATGTTGATAAGTACTTTACAATTTTTGAAAGAATTGCTGAAACTTTGAAATGGCCAAATGAAGTGTGGACTTTATTATTGCAATGCACATTAGTTGGCAAGGCACAGGAGGCCTACGCGGCGCTCTCCGCTGAGGATACTTTAAATTTTCAGAAAGTTAAATCTGCTATTCTCCGGGCCTATGAGCTCGTCCCAGAAGCATACCGACAAAAATTTCGTAAGCTGAGGAAAAGCTACAGTCAGACATATGTTGATTTTGTTCGGGAAAAAGAAATCTTGTTTGACAGGTGGTGTTCCTCTCAGAGTGTGAATCATTTTGATCAGCTGAAACAGTTGATATTGATGGAAGATTTGAAAATTGCCTCCCCGAGAAAGTTGCAACTTATTTGAATGAGAATAAAGTTTCTGAAGTGTGTAAGGCTGCGGTATTGGCTGACGAGTATGTGTTAACGCACAAGGCGGTGTTTGAGCGTCCTGTTGGTTTTGGGAAATTTGAAAGATACAGTGGTAATGGCAGGAACGCTAGTAAAAATGTCGGTAGCTCTCTGTCCAATGCTGACGTTAAAACGGATGAGTTTTAACTTAACGAGGTAACGTGTTTTTATTGTAAAAAGAAAGGACACATTGTTTCTTCTTGCCCTGTGTTGAAGAAGAAAAATTCAAAACCTGTCGCCCTGATTAAAACTGTCAACCAGGTTAGTCATTCACATGTGGCAGGAAAACCCTGTGATTACGATGACTTTAAGCCTTTTGTTATGGACGGGTTTGTAGCTGTTTCTGCTAACGGGGTAAAGGTCCCGGTGAAAATATTAAGAGATACTGCGGCTTCCCAGTCGTTTGTTCTCGAGGGCGTGTTGCCGCTGTCTGACGACACTGCTGTTGGTTCTGATGTTCCTGTGCGCAGTTTTAATATGCAGGACATCGGGGTCCCTTTGCATAAGATTGTGATTCAGTCTGATTTGTGGTCCGGGGACGCAATTGTGGGAGTGCGCCCGGGCTTCCCAATACCGGGGGTTTCGGTCATCATGGGGAACGACTTGGCAGGTGGAAAAGTGTTAGTTACACCTGACGTGACTCCTGTCCCTGTCGTGAGCACGCGCCCTGATGAGCTTGCGCTAAAATACCCTAATGTTTTCACATCCTGTGCCGTTACGTGCAGCCGCTAGGCGAGAAATTGAACAGGGAAAAATGAAGTTGATTTGAGTGACACTTTTTGTCTGTGCCTGAGTCTATAAATGACGACGTGGCTGTTAGAAATAACGTGAAAGGTGAGACTGATTTGAGCACTTTGCCGTTGTCCAGGCAACAGTTGATCACTGATCAAAAGTCCGATGTGTCTCTGGCCCGTCTGTTTGATGAAGCTGTAATTGGTGACAACGTTGATTCCATGTCTACGGGTTATTTTCTGAAGGATGGGTTACTGATGCGTAAATGGACACCTTTGAATGTCTCGCCTATTGAAGAGTGGAGTGTGGTTATGCAAATTGTTATCCCTACTCCATATCGTCCGGAGATATTGAAAATGGCTCATGATAATCCACTGTCCGGTCATCTTGGTGTGAAAAAAACGTACAATCGCATTCTGCGTCATTTCTTTTGGCCAGGGTTGAAAGGCGATGTTGCGCGCCATTGTAAATCCTGTCATTGGTGTCAACTGTCCGGAAAACCAAACCAAGTCATTTCTCCAGCGCCACTGTATCCCATTCCGGCTGTTGGTGAACCCTTTGAGCGTGTTTTGATTGATTGCGTGGGTCCACTGCCTCGTACTAAGTCTGGAAATAAGTTTTTGATAACTGTCATGTGTGCAACGACCCGCTTTCCAGAAGTTTTTCCCGTGCGTAAAATCACTACTCCTGTCGTCGTAAAGGCACTCACGAAGTTTTTTTCGCTTTTCGGGTTACCTCGAGTTGTTCAATCTGACCAGGGTACTAACTTTATGTCCAAAATCTTTGCGCAGGTCCTTCGCGAGTTGAACGTAAAGCACAGCCATTCCAGCGCGTACCACCCTGAGAGTCAAGGCGCACTCGAGCGTTTCCACCAGACCTTAAAAACTATGCTTCGCACTTATTGTATGGAATTCGAAAAAGACTGGGATGAGGGAGTTCATTTACAGATGTTTGCCATTCGGGAGGTGGTTCAGGAATCCCTGGGGTTTAGTCCATCCGAGTTGGTTTTCGCGCACACGGTACGTGGCCCTTTGAAATTATTAAAAGACGAGTGGTTGTCCGAGAAGTCCGAGCAAAATCTTTTCGATTACGTCTGTCAATTTTGATTGAAGTTGCGCCGTGCGTGTGAGGTTGCGAAAGAAAATCTTAAACTTGCGCAGGAGAAAATGAAATCTAGGTTTGATGAAAATGCGAAGGTGAGAGCGTTTGAGCCCGGTGAAAAGTTTTGGTTTTGTTACCGATACCAGGGTCAAGCTTACAATCGAGTTACAGTGGGCCTTACTTGATTGAGAAGAGGGTTGGTGACAGGGATTATCTAATCGCCACGCCTGACAGACGGCGTAGGACCCGCTTGTGTCACATTAATATGTTGAAGCCTTACGTTGTGCGCGCACCTTCCGCATCACCAGATATCCATATTAAATCTCGCTGTGCGCCTGAAGCTGATGTTTCCCAGCCGCGCGTTAGCCTGGCGGCTCGCGTCCAAGAGGAGCTGTCCAGTGCTGAAACGGAGAATGACGTCTTTTCCGCGGCTTTGACTCAGGGAAAGTTTTCAAACTCAGTTGCGCTAGGTAACTTGCCTCTTTTGTTTTCCCACCTTGAGGTTTCCCAGCGGACTGATGTTGTGCATTTGATTCAGTCTTACAGGTCACTGTTTGCCGACATTCCCAGTCAGACGCAGGTGCTTCGCCACGATATTGATGTGGGTGATTCACGACCTATAAAACAGCACCTTTACAGAGTAAATCCGGACAAACGGAGCCGTTTGAAAAAGCAGGTAGAGTACATGGTGAAACATGGCATTGCTGTAGTAGTGCGTGGAGTTCACCCTGTCTTCTCACCATAAAGGCCAATGGAGAGGACCGTTTTGTACGGATTTCAGGAAAGTTAATGGGGTAACTAAACCTGACTGTTATCCTCTTCCTAGGATGGAGGATTGTGTCGATCATGTGGGCGCAGCGAAGTTTGTCACCAAGCTGGATCTCCTGAAGGGGTACTGGCAGGTGTGATCGCGCCAGAGAGATATCGGCATTTGTTACACCCGATGACTTCCTGGAGTACACGGTCATGGCTTTTGGCATGTGCAATGCCCTGCAACGTTTCAACGGCTTATGAATGTGGTTTTGTCGGGTTTACCCTTCTGTGAGGCGTACCTCGATGATTTGGTCATTTGTTCTCCTCCTGGGCGGAGCATGTTCGCCATTTGAGCACCGTTTTTGGGCGTCTGAGTGAGGCAAATTTAACTGTGAATCTGTCAAAATGTGAATTTGGCCAAGCGACAGTGACCTATCTGGGGAAGAGGGTCGGAGGAGGTGAAGTACGCCCAGTTCTAGCTAAAGTCGAGGCCATTTTGTCTGTTCCTGCTCCTGCCAATCGTACTGAGCTGCGCCGCTATTTGGCTATGGTGGGCTACTACAGGGGTTTTTGTAAGAACTTCTCCTCCGTAGCTTCACCACTCACTGATCTTCTTAGCTCCTAAAGTGGACTTTGTTTGGTCAGACGCTTCCCAATCCGCGTTTGACCAAACAAAATCCTTACTGGTTAATGCCCCAGTTCTAGCTGCGCCACGTTTCGATGTACCGTTCAAACTCGCGGTAGATGCGTGTGACGCAGGGGTGGGAGCTGTTCTGTTACAAGATGGTCCGGAGGGAGTCGAGCATCCCGTGTCGTATTTTTCAAAGAAACTCAATAAACATCAGCGGTGGTACTCGACCATCGAAAAGAAGCTTTAGCCTTAGTTATGGCCCTGGAGCACTTCGAAGTTTATGTGGGTGGCTCCAGTGTGCCTGTGCTGGTTTATACTGACCACAATCCTTTAGTTTTTTTGGACCGGATGAGAAACAAAAACCGCAGGCTCATGCATTGGTCTCTCCGTATCCAGCAATTCAAAATTTGCTGTGGGACTAATCGACATCTTTTGCACAGCAGCACTTGCGTTTACGTAGGTTTCACCGTGCAAGTAAGCAGTCTTTACATCCATTTGGTGAAGGATAAGATCCTCCTGCACAGCTACCTGCATCAATGCTCGGACAGAGGTCATATTGGCTGTTGGTGAAAATGTCTCTTTATAGTCAGTCCCTTCCACCTGACTGTACCCCTTTGCCACATATCTGGCTTTACAAGTCTCAGATCCATTTGGGCCCTCTTTCACTGCATATACCCAGCGACCTCCCACTGCTTGTTTGCCCTGTGGCAATGGTGTCAGTGTGAAAGTCTCATTTTCAGTTAGGGGATTGCATCTCTTCTTTCATTGCATCACCCCACAATTTGGATTTTTCTGAATGGATTGCCTCACTAAACGTTTTAGGTACACCATAGGTCACTCTGTAGAAATAATCCACATTTTCCACTTCATCACATTCTGCTTTACATTGGTACTCTTTCAGGTGTTCTGGAGGCCTTCTCTCCCTCACAGGGTATCTCTGTTCTACCTGCTCTTTCTCTGTACCATCTGCCTGGGTTGGACCCGCCTCGGTTGTCTCCACACTAGGCTCTTTAATCTCCTCAGACTGTCCCTGACCCTGGCTGACTACCTTTGGGGTTGGATCTCTGTAACTCTCTGTGTCATCCTCCATGTCACAATTGGTCTGAGTCTGGCTATCTGCGCTGCCCTTGGTGATTGTTTTCACTAGCCTATGTTTTAGGATTTTTCCTGTCTCCGGGTAATAGATATTATAAGCTGGGCTATACTTATCATAGCCAACAAAGATCCCTTTGTTACACCTTGCATCAAGCTTCGTTTTGTCCTGCTTGTACGTGTAGCATTCAGATCCGAATACCTTCATGTTAGATAGATTGGGTGTTTTTCCTGTGAAAACACGGTAAGGTGTCTGTTCTAAACGCTTACTGTAACACCTGTTACGAATCTGAGCTGCTGTTTGCACTGCATATGTCCACAAATTCTTTGGGAGGTTACTCTCCAATAACATGCATCGTGCCATCTCAAATAAGGTTCTCCATCCCTTTCGGCAGTTCCGTTCTGATGAGGTGAGTAGGGTGCACTTGTCTCGTGCCTTATCCCATTACTCCTGAGTAAGGACTGGAACTCCTGCCCAGTAAATTCTGTACCATTATCAGACCTTATACACTTAATCTTCCCAAAGGAAGCTATGTCTGCTATGAATTTCTCTGTAGCTTGGGTTGCATAGCTTTCGCTTTCAGAAAGTATGGAAAGATCATCCCGCTGTAATCATCAGTAAATGCTATCACATACTTGTACCCATCTTTATCTGCTGGTTCTATAGGGCCGCACAAGTCTGTGTGCACTAGCTCAAGTATCGCTGTAGCTTTTGCATCTGGCTGTCTGTTTCTGCTTTGTGTGAATTTGCCCTGTGTGCATATTTCACAGTTTTGTTTTGACTTATCATTTTTGCCCTTAATAGACATCCCTTCAACCACATTCTCTAACTTTGTAATGTCATCAAAGTTACAATGGCCTAGTATTCTGTGCCACGTTTGCATATCATGACAACCATACACTTCATCTATGTTTTCATTCTCAACTGTGCTAAGGTAATACAGCCTACCATGCACATCCATTTTGAATGTGGTACCGTCCCTGTTGACCAGCCAGTCATCTCCATCTTTGAAACGGACCTCTGCACCGTTGGCTGTCGCTGCCTTCACAGAAAAGATGTTCTGTGGGAATGATGGGATGTAGAGCGCCTGTTTGAGTCTCGTTCTCACTCGTCGTCCTTTGCTGTCCAACAAGTAGACCTCGGCGTCTCCCTCATCTTGGCCATTCCGCTCACCTTGGTTCCGTCGGCCAGCTCGATCATGTGATCCTCGGGTCTGAAGCTCTTGTCCACCGTTTTAAACTTGGTGGCATCGTTGATCATATGCGATGTGGCGCCGCAGTCGACCATAAGCCCCTTCTTGTTTTCTCCTTGCACATGACAGTCACTCATCTTAAAGAAAAATGATGACACTGCATCAGTCTGTTCATCAGCTTTCTTGACTTGGTCCACGACCGGCCGCGTCCACGACCACGCCATTTTCCCCACTGTGGTGTATCCCATGCTCGATTCTCTCTGTTGCCCTTCGTTGGTGCATGAGCGGGCCATGTGTCCTCTTCTCCCGCACGAGTAGCATTCTATATCAGCCAAGTCCACTTTCTTTCCTCGGCCTCTCCCGCGCGCTTTGGTTGCCCCATTTGCTCTCATCACGTTGTCCTCGGTCACGTCTCCTTCCATATTTCTCAGTACTCTCATAGCTGCGTAGTTTACTTTAAACTTCGCCAAACGTCACGACTTCATTTGTCTGTGTAACATGCACAACAAACGGCTTGTAGGACTCGGGTAACCCTTTCACTACCATTGCAATCATGAGTCCATCACTGATCTGTTCGTCTGCTATCCTTAATGACGTGAAAATAGTCTCTGCTCGAATTATGTATTCGTAATTGTTTCATCACTAACTTTGCAGAGTGAGGACAGTTCACAATTCACAATTAGTACTACAGACATGTACTTAACTCTAGTAATACACACATGTACTTAACTGTAGTACCACACACATTTACTTAAATCTAGTTCTACCCATATGTACTTAACTCTAGTACTACACAAATGTACTCTAGTACTACACACATGTATTTAACTCTAGTACTACACACATGTACTTAACTCTAGTACCACACACGTACTCTAGTACTACACACATGTACTTAACTCTAGTACTACACACATGTACTTAACTCTTGTACTACACACATGTACTCTAGTAAGACAAACATGTACTTAACTCTAGTACTTCACACATGTACTTAACTCTAGTACCACACACATGTACTCTAGTACTGCACACATGTACTTTACTCTAGTACTACACACATGTACTTAACTCTAGTACCACACACATGTACTCTAGTACTACACACATGTACTTAACTCTAGTACTACACACATGTACTCTAGTAGTACACACATGTACTTAACTCTAGTACTACAAACATGTACTCTAGTACTACAGACATGTACTTAACTCTAGTACCACACACATGTACTCTAGTACTACACACATGTACTTAACTCTAGTACTACACACATGTACTTAACTCTAGTACTACACACATGTACTCTAGTACTACACACATGCACTTAACTCTATTACTACACACATGTAACTTAACTCTAGTACTACAGACATGTACTCTAGTACTACACACATGTACTTAACTCTAGTACTACACACATGTACTTAACTCTACTACTACACACATGTACTTAACTCTAGTACTACACACATGTACTTGACTCTAGTACTACACACATTTACTTAAATCTAGTACTACCCATATGTACTTAACTCTAGTACTACACAAATGTACTCTAGTACTACACACATGTATTTAACTCTAGTACTACACACATGTACTTAAGTCTTGTACTACACACATGTACTCTAGTACTACACACATGTACTTAACTCTAGTACTACACACATGTACTTAACTCTAGTACTACACACATGTACTTAACTCTAGTACTACAAACATGTACTTAACTCTAGTACTACACACATGTACTCTAGTACTACACACATGTACTTAACTCTAGTACTACACACATGTACTCTAGTACTACAGACATGTACTTAACTCTAGTACTACACACATGTACTCTAGTACTACACACATGTACTTAACTCTAGTACTACACAGATGTATTTAACTCTACTATTACACACATGTACGTAACTCTAGCACTACACACATGCACTCTAGTTCTACACACATGTACTTAAGTCTGTACTTCACACATGTACTCTAGTACTACACACATGTACTTAACTCTAGTACTACACACATGTACTTAACTCTAGTACTACACACATGTACTTAACTCTAGTTCTACACACATGTACTTAACTCTAGTACTGCACACATGTACTTAACTCTAGTATTAGACACATGTACTTAACTCTAGAACTACACAGATGTACTTAACTCTAGTACTACACACATGTACTTAATTCTACTACTACACACATGTACTTAACTCTAGTACTACACACATGTACTTAACTCTAGTACTACACACATGTACTTAACTCTAGTACTACACACATGTACTTAACTCTAGTACTACACACATGTACTTAACTCTAGTATTACACACATGTACTTAACTCTAGTACTACACACATGTACTTAACTCTAGTACTACACACATGTACTCTAGTACTACACACATGTACTTAACTCTAGTACTACACAGATGTACTTAACTCTAGTACTACACACATGTACTTACCTCTACTACTACACTCATGTACTTAACTCTAGTACTACACACATGTATTTAACTCTAGTACTACACACATGTACTTAACTCTAGGACTACACACAGATGTACTTAACTCTAGTCACTACACTCATGTACTTAACTCTAGTACTACACACATGTACTTAACTCTAGTACTACACAGATGTACTTAACTCTAGTACTACACACATGTACTTAACTCTAGTACTGCACAGATGTACTCTAGTACTACACACATGTACTTAACTCTAGTACCACACACGTACTCTAGTACTACACACATGTACTTAACTCTAGTACTACACACATGTACTTAACTATAATACTACACACATGTACTTAACTCTAGTACTACACACATATACTTAAATCTACTACTACCCATATGTACTTAACTCTAGTACTACACAAATGTACTCTAGTACTACACACATGTATTTAACTCTAGTACTACACAGATGTACTTAACTCTAGTACTACACACATGTACTTAACTCTAGTACTACACACATGTACTTAACTCTAGTACTACACACATGTACTTAACTCTAGTACTACACAGATGTACATAACTCTAGTACTACACACTTGTACTTAACTCTAGTACTACACACATGTACTTAACTCTAGTACTACACACATGTACTTAACTCTAGTACTACACACATGTACTTAACTCTAGTACTACACACATGTACTTAACTCTAGTACTACACACATGTACTTAACTCTAGTACTACACACATGTACTTAACTCTAGTACTACACACATGTACTTAACTCTAGTACTACACACATGTACTTAACTCTAGTACTACACACATGTACTTAACTCTAGTACTACACACATGTACTTAACTCTAGTACTACACACATGTAGTTAACTCTAGTACTACACACATGTACTTAACTCTAGTACTACACAGATGTACTTAACTCTAGTACTACACACATGTACTTAACTCTAGTACTACACACATGTACTTAACTCTCGTACTACACACATGTAACTCTAGTACTACACACATGTACTTAACTCTAGTACTACACACATGTACTTAACTCTAGTACTACACACATGTACTTAACTCTAGTACTACACACATGTACTTAACACTAGTACTACACACATGTACTTAACTCTAGTACTACACACATGTACTTAACTCTAGTACTACACACATATACTTAACTCTAGTACTACACACATGTATTTAATTCTAGTACTACACACATATACTTATCTCTAGTACTACACATATGTACTTAACTCTAGTACTACACACATGTATTTAAGTCTACTACTACACACATGTACTTAACTCGAGTACTACACAGATGTACTTAACTTTAGTATTACACACATGTACTTAACTCTAGTACTACACACATATACTTAACTCTAGTACTACACACATGTACTTAACTCTAGTACTACACACATATACTTAACTCTAGTACTACACACATGTACTTAACTCTAGTACTACACACATGTACTTAACTCTAGTACTACACACATGTACTCTAGTACTACACACATGTACTTAACTCTAATACTACACACATGTACTTAACTCTAGTACTACACACATGTACTTAACTCTAGTACTACACACATGTACTTAACTCTAGTACTACACACATGTACTTAACTCTAGTACTACACACATGTACTTAACTCTAGTACTACACACATGTACTTAACTCTACTACTACACACATGTACTTAACTCTAGTACTACACACATGTACTTAACTCTAGTACTACACACATGTACTTAACTCTAGTACTACACACATGTACTTAACTCTAGTACTACACACATGTACTTAACTCTAGTACTACACACATGTACTTAACTCTAGTACTACACACATGTTCTTAACTCTAGTACTACACACATGTACTTAACTCTAGTACTACACACATGTACTTAACTCTAGTACTACACACATGTACTTAACTCTAGTACTACACACATGTACTCTAACTCTAGTACTACACACATGTACTTAACTCTAGTAGTACACACATGTACTTAACTCTAGTACTACACACATGTACTTAAGTCTAGTACTACACACATGTACTTAACTCTAGTACTACACACATGTACTTAACTCTAGTACTACACACATGTACTTAACTCTAGTACTACACACATGTACTTAACTCTAGTACTACACACATGTACTTAACTCTAGAACTACACACATGTACTTAAATCTAGTATTACACACATGTACTTAACTCTAGTACTACACACATGTACTTAACTCTAGTACTACACACATGTACTTAACTCTAGTACTACACACATGTACTTAACTCTAGCACTACACAGATGTATTTAACTCTACTATTACACACATGTACTTAACTCTAGTACTACACACATGTACTTAACTCTAGTATTACACACATGTACTTAACTCTCCTACTACACACATGTACTTAACTCTAGTACTACACACATGTACTTAACTCTAGTACTACACACATGTACTTAACTCTAGTACTACACACATGTACTTAACTCTAGTACTACACACATGTACTTAACTCTAGTACTACACACATGTACTCTAGTACTACACACATATACTTAACTCTAGTACTACACACATGTACTTAACTCTAGTACTACACACATGTACTTAACTCTAGTACTACACACATGTACTTAACTCTAGGACTACACACGTACTTAACTCTAGTACTACACACATGTACTCTAGTACTACACACATATACTTAACTCTAGTACTACACACATGTATTTAACTCTAGTATTACACACATGTACTTAACTCTAGTACTACACACATGTACTTAACTCTAGTACTACACACATGTACTTAACTCTAGTACTACACACATGTACTCTAGAACTACAGACATGTACTTAACTCTAGTACTACACACATGTATTTAACTCTAGTATTACACAAATGTACTTAACTCTAGTACTACGCACATGTACTTAACTCTAGTACTACACACATGTACTTAACTCTAGTACTACACACATGTACTCTAGTACTACACACATGTACTTAACTCTAGTACTACACACATGTACTTAACTCTAGTACTACACCTATGTACTTAACTCTAGTACTACACACATGTACTCTAGTACTACACACATGTACTTAACTCTAGTACTACACACACGTACTTAACTCTTGTACTACACAGATGTACTTAACTCTAGTACTACACAGATGTACATAATTATAATACTGCACAGATGTACTTAACTCTAGTTTTACACACATGTACTTAAATCTAGTACTACACACATGTACTTAACTCTAGTACTACACACATGTACTTAACTCTAGTACTACACACATGTACTCTAGTACTACACACATGTACTTAACTCTAGTACTACACACATGTACTTAACTCTAGTACTACACACATGTACTTAACTCTAGTACTACACACATGTACTTAACTCTAGTACTACACACATGTACTTAACTCTAGTACTACACACATGTACTTAACTCTAGTACGACACACATGTACTTAACTCTAGTACTACACACATGTACTTAACTCTAGTACTACACACATGTACTTAACTCTAGTACTACACACATGTACTTAACTCTAGTACTACACACATGTACTCTAGTACTACACACATGTACTTAACTCTAGTACTACACACATGTACTTAACTCTAGTACTACACACATGTACTCTAGTACTACACACATGTACTTAACTCTAGTACTACACACATGTACTTAACTCTAGTACTACACACATGTACTTAACTCTAGTACTACACACATGTACTTAACTCTAGTACTACACACATGTACTTAACTCTAGTACTACACACATGTACTTAACTCTAGTACTACACACATGTACTTAACTCTAGTACTACACACATGTACTTAACTCTAGTACTACACACATGTACTTAACTCTAGTACTACACACATGTACTCTAGTACTACACACATGTATTTAACTCTAGTACTACACACATGTACTTAACTCTAGTACTACACAGATGTATTTAACTCTACTATTACACACATGTACTTAACTCTAGTACTACACACATGTACTTAACTCTAGTACTACACACATGTACTTAACTCTAGTACTACACACATGTACTTATCTCTAGTACTACACACATGTACTTAACTCTCCTACTACACACATGTACTTAACTCTAGTACTACACACATGTACTTAACTCTAGTACTACACACATGTACTTAACTCTAGTACTACACACATGTACTCTAGTACTACAGACATGTACTTAACTCTAGTACTACACACATGTACTTAACTCTAGTACTACACACATGTACTTAACTCTAGTACTACACACATGTACTTAACTCTAGTACTACACACATGTACTTAACTCTAGTACTACACACATGTACTTAACTCTAGTACTACACACATGTACTTAACTCTAGTACTACACAAATGTACTTAACTCTAGTACTACACACATGTACTTAACTCTAGTACTACACAAATGTACTTAACTCTAGTACTACACACATGTACTTAACTCTAGTACTACACAAATGTACTTAACTCTAGTACTACACTACTTATCTCTAGTACTACACACATGTACTTAACTCTAATACTACACACATGTACTTAACTCTAGTACTACACACATGTACTTAACTCTAGTACTACACACATGTACTTAACTCTAGTACTACACACATGTACTTAACTCTAGTACTACACACATGTACTTAACTCTAGTACTACACACATGTACTCTAGTACTACACACATGTACTTAACTCTAGTACTACACACATGTACTTAACTCTAGTACTACACACATGTACTTAACTCTAGTACTACACACATGTACTTAACTCTAGTACTACACACATGTACTTAACTCTAGTACTACACACATGTACTCAATTCTAGTACTACACACATGTACTTAACTCTAGTACTACACACATGTACTTAACTCTAGTACTACACACATGTACTTAACTCCAGTACTACACACATGTGCTTAACTCTAGTACTACACACATGTACTTAACTCTAGTACTACACACATGTACTTAACTCTAATACTACACACATGTACTTAACTCTAGTACTACACACATGTACATAACTCTTGTACTACACACATGTACTCTAGTACTACACACATGTACTTAACTCTATTACTACACACATGTACTTAACTCTAGTACTACACACATGTACTCTAGTACTACACACATGTACTTAACTCTAGTACTACACACATGTACTTAACTCTAGTACTACACACATGTACTTAACTCTAGTACTACACACATGTACTTAACTCTAGTACTACACACATGTACTTAACTCCAGTACTACACACATGTACTTAACTCTAGTACTACACACATGTACTTAACTCTAGTACTACACACATGTACTTAACTCTAGTATTACACACATGTACTTAACTCTATTACTACACACATGTACTTAACTCTAGTACTACACACATGTACTTAACTCTAGTACTACACACATGTACTTAACTCCAGTACTACACACATGTACTTAACTCTAGCACTACACACATGTACTTAACTCTAGTACTACACACATGTACTTAACTCTAGTACTACACACATGTACTTAACTCGAGTACTACACACATATACTTAACTCTAGTACTACACACATGTATTTAACTCTAGTACTACACACATATACTTAACTCTAGTACTACACATATACTTAACTGTAGTACTACACACATGTACTTACCTCTAGTACTACACACATGTACTTAACTCTAGTACTACACACATATACTTAACTCTAGTACTACACACATGTACTTAACTCTAGTACTACACACATGTACTTAACTGTAGTACTACACACATGTACTTAACTCTAGTACTACACACATGTACTTAACTATAGTAATACACACATGTAATTAATTCTAGTACTACACACATGTACTTAACTCTAGTACTACACACATGTACTTAACTCTAGTACTGCACACATGTACTTAACTCTAGTACTACACACATGTACTTAACTCTAGTACTACACACATGTACTTAACTCTAGTACTACACACATGTACTTAACTCTAGTACTACACACATGTACTTAACTCTAGTACTACACACATGTACTCTAGTACTACACACATGTACTTAACTCTAGTACTACACACATGTACTTAACTCTAGTACTACACAGATGTATTTAACTCTACTATTACACACATGTACTTAACTCTAGTACTACACACATGCACTCTAGTTATACACACATGTACTTAAGTCTAGTACTACACACATGTACTTAACTCTAGTATTACACACATGTACTTAACTCTCCTACTACACACATGTACTTAAGTCTAGTACTACACACATGTACTTAACTCTAGTACTACACACATGTACTTAACTCTAGTACTGCACAGTCGTACTTAACTCTAGTATTACACACATGTACTTAACTCTAGTACTACACACATGTACTTAACTCTAGTACTACACACATGTACTCTAGTACTACACACATGTACTTAACTCTAGTACTACACACATGTACTCTAGTACTACACACATGTACTTAACTCTAGTACTACACACATGTACTTAACTCTAGTACTACACACATGTACTTAACTCTAGTACTACACACATGTACTTAACTCTAGTACTACACACATGTACTCTAGTACTACACACATGTACTTAACTCTAGTACTACACACATGTACTTAACTCTAGTACTACACACATGTACTTAACTCTAGTACTACACACATGTACTCTAGTACTACACACATGTACTTAACTCTAGTACTACACACATGTACTTAACTCTAGTACTACACACATGTACTTAACTCTAGTACTACACACATGTACTTAACTCTAGTATTACACACATGTACTTAACTCTAGTACTACACACATGTACTTAACTCTAGTACTACACAGATGTACTTAACTCTAGTACTACACACATGTACTTAACTCTAGTACTACACAGATGTACTTCACTCGAGTACTACACGGATGTACTTAACTCTAGTACTACACACATATATTTAACTCGAGTACTACACAGATGTACTTAAGTACAACATGTACTTAACTCTAGTACAACACATGTACTTAAATCTGTCACTACACAGATTTTAGTACAACACAGATGTACTTAAATCTGTCACTACACAGATGTACTTACCTCTAGTACTACACAGATGTACATAATTATAATACTGCACAGATGTACTTAACTCTAGTACTACACAGATGTACTTAACTCTAGTACTACACACATGTACTTAACTCTAGTACTACACACATGTACTTAACTCTAGTACTACACACATGTACTTAACTCTAGTACTACACACATGTACTCTAGTACTACACACATGTACTTAACTCTAGTACTACACACATGTACTTAACTCTAGTACTACACACATGTACTCTAGTACTACACACATGTACTTAACTCTAGTACTACACACATGTACTTAACTCTAGTACTACACACATGTACTTAACTCTAATATTACACACATGTACTTAACTCTAGTAATACACACATGTACTTAACTCTAGTACTACACACATATACTTAACTCTAGTACTACACACATGTACTCTAGTACTACACACATGTACTTAACTCTAGTACTACAGACATGTACGTAACTCTATTACTACGCACATGTACTCTAATACTACACACATGTTCTTAACTCTAGTACTACACACATGTACTTAACTCTAGTACTACACACGTACTTAACACTAGTACTACACAGATGTACTTAACAATAGTACTACACACATGTACTCTAGTAGTACACACATGTACTTAACTCTAGTACTACGCACATGTACTCTAGTACTATACACATGTACTTAACTCTAGTACTACACACATGTACTTAACTCTAGTACTACACACATGTACTTAACTCTAGTACTACACACATGTACTTAACTCTAGTACTACACACATGTACTTAACTCTAGTACTACACACATGTACTTAACTCTAGTACTACACACATGTACTCTAATACTACAGACATATACTTAACTCTAGTACTACACACATGTACTTAACTCTAGTATTACACAAATGTACTTAACTCTAGTACTACACACACGTACTTACCTCTAGGACTACACACATGTACTTAACTCTCGTACTGCACAGTTGTACTTAACTCTAGTATTACACACATGTACTTAACTCTAGTACTACACCCATGTACTTAACTGTCCTACTACACACATGTACTTAATTCTAGTACTACACACATGTACTTAACTCTAGTACTACACACATGTAATTAACTCTAGTACTACACACATGTACTTAACTCTAGTACTACACACATGTACTCTAGTACTACACACATGTACTTAACTCTAGTACTACACACATGTACTTAACTCTAGTACTACACACATGTACTTAACTCTAGTACTACACACATGTACTTAACTCTAGTAGTACACACATGTACTTAACTCTAGTACTACACACATGTACTTCACTGTAGTACTACACACATTTACTTAACTCTAGTACTACACACATGTACTTAACTCTGGTACTACACACATGTACTTAACTCTAGTACTACACACATGTGCTTAACTCTAGTACTACACACATGTACTTAACTCTAGTACTACACACATGTACTTAACTCTAGTACTACACACATGTATTTAACTCTAGTACTACACACATTTACTTAACTCTAGTACTACACACATGTACTTAACTCTAGTACTACACACATGTACTTAACTCTAGTACTACACACATGTACTTAACTCTAGTACTACACACATGTACTTAACTCTAGTACTACACACATGTACTCTAGTACTACACACATGTACTTAACTCTAGTACTACACACATGTACTCTAGTACTACACACATGTACTTAACTCTAGTACTACACACATGTATTTAACTCTACTATTACACACATGTACTTAACTCTAGTACTACACACATGTACTTAACTCTAGTACTACACACATGTACTTAACTCTAGTACTACACACATGTACTCTAGTACTACACACATGTACTTAACTCTAGTACTACACACATGTACTTAACTCTAGTACTACACACATGTACTTAACTCTAGTACTACACACATGTACTTAACTCTAGTACTACACACATGTACTTAACTCTAGTACTACACACATGTACTTAACTCTAGTACTACACACATGTACTTAACTCTAGTACTACACACATGTACTTAACTCTAGTACTACACACATGTACTTAACTCTAGTACTACACACATGTACTCTAGTACTACACACATGTACTTAACTCTAGTACTACACACATGTACTTAACTCTAGTATTACACACATGTACTTAACTCTAGTACTACACACATGTACTTAACTCTAGTACTACACACATGTACTTAACTCTAGTACTACACACATGTACTTAACTCTAGTACTACACACATGTACTTAACTCTAGTACTACACACATGTACTTAACTCTAGTACCACACACATGTACTTAACTCTAGTAGTACACACATGTACTTAACTCTAGTACTACACAGATGTACTTAACTCTAGTACTACACACATGTACTTAACTCTAGTACTACACACATGTACTTAACTCTAGTATTACACACATGTACTTAACTCTAGTACTACACACATGTACTTAACTCTAGTACTACACACATGTACTTAACTCTAGTATTACACAAATGTACTTAACTCTAGTACTACACACATGTACTTAACTCTAGTACTACACACATGTACTTAACTCTAGTACTACACACATGTACTTAACTCTAGTACTACACACATGTACTTAACTCTAGTACTACACACATGTACTTAACTCTAGTACTACACACATGTACACTAGTACTACACACATGTACTTAACTTTAGTACTACACACATGTACTTAACTCTAGTACTACACACATGTACTTAACTCTACTACTACACACATGTACTTAACTCTAGTACTACACACATGTACTTAACTTTAGTACTACACACATGTACTTAACTCTAGTACTACACACATGTACTTAACTCTAGTACTACACACATGTACTTAACTCTAGTACTACACACATGTACTTAACTCTAGTATTACACAAATGTACTTAACTCTAGTAGTACACAAATGTACTTAACTCTAGTACTACACACATGTACTTAACTCTAGTACTACACACATGTACTTAACTCTAGTACTACACACATGTACTTAACTCTAGTACTACACACATGTACTTAACTCTAGTACTACACACATGTACTTAACTCTAGTACTACACACATGTACTCTAGTACTACACACATGTACTTAACTCTAGTACTACACACATGTACTTAACTCTAGTACTACACACATGTACTTAACTCTAGTACTACACACATGTACTTAACTCTAGTACTACACACATGTACTTAACTCTAGTACTACACACATGTATTTAACTCTAGTACTACACACATGTACTTAACTCTAGTACTACACACATGTACTTAACTCTAGTACTACACACATGTACTAAACTCTAGTCACTACACACATGTATTTAACTCTAGTACTACACACATGTACTTAACTCTAGTCACTACACACATGTACTTTACTCTAGTACTACACACTAGTAATTAACTCTAGTACTAATCCCATGTACTTATCTCTAGTACTACACACATGTACTTAACTCTAGTACTACACACATGTACTTAACTCTAGTACTACACACATGTACTTAACTCTAGTACTACACACATGTACTTAACTCTAGTACTACACACATGTATTTAACTCTAGTACTACACACATGTACTTAACTCTAGTACTACACACATGTACTTAACTCTAGTACTACACACATGTACTTAACTCGAGTACTACACACATGTACTTAACTCTAGTACTAGGCACATGTACTCTAGTGCTACACACATGTTCTTAACTCTAGTACTACACACATGTACTTAACTCTAGTACTACACACATGTATTTAACTCTAGTACTACACACATGTACTTAACTCTAGTACTACACACATGTACTTAACTCTAGTACTACACACATGTACTTAACTCTAGTACTACACACATGTACTTAACTCTAGTACTACACACATGTACTTAACTCTAGTACTACACATGTACTTAACTCTAGTACTACACACATGTACTTAACTCTAGTACTACACACATGTACTTAACTCTAGTACTACACACATGTACTTAACTCTAGTACTACACACATGTACTTAACTCTAGTACTACACACATGTACTTAACTCTAGTACTACACACATGTACTTAACTCTAGTACTACACACATGTACTTAACTCTAGTACTACACACATGTACTTAACTCTAGTACTACACACATGTACTTAACTCTAGTACTACACACATGTACTTAACTCTAGTACTACACACATGTACTTAACTCTAGTACTAAACACATGTACTTAACTCTAGTACTACACACATGTACTTAACTCTAGTACTACACACATGTACTCTAGTAGTACACACATGTACTTAACTCTAGTACTACACACATGTACTTAACTCTAGTACTACACACATGTACTTAACTCTAGTACTACACACATGTACTTAACTCTAGTACTACACACATCTACTTAACTCTAGTACTACACACATGTACTTAACTCTAGTACTACACACATGTACTTAACTCTAGTACTACGCACATGTACTTAACTCTAGTACTACACACATGTACTTAACTCTAGTACTACACACATGTACTTAACTCTAGTACTACACAGATGTACTAAACTCTAGTATTACAGACATGTACTTAACTCTAGTACTACACACATGTACTTAACTCTAGTACTACACACACTTAACTCTAGTACTACACACATGTACTTAACTCTAGTACTACACACATGTACTTAACTCTAGTACTACACACATGTACTTAACTCTAGTACTACACACACTTAACTCGAGTACTACACAGATGTACTTAACTCTAGTATTACACACATGTACTTAACTCTAGTACTGCACACATGTACTTAACTCTAGTACTACACACATGTACTTAACTCTAGTACTGCACACATGTACTTAACTCTAGTACTACACACATGTACTTAACTCTAGTACTACACACATGTACTTAACTCTAGTACTACACACATGTACTTAAGTCTAGTACTACACACATGTACTTAACTCTAGTACTACACACATGTACTTAACTCTAGTACTACACACATGTACTTAACTCTAGTACTACACACATGTACTTAACTCTAGATACTACACACATGTACTTAACTCTACTACTACACACAACTAATTTACTCTAGTACTACACACATGTACTTAACTCTAGTACTACACACATGTACTTAACTCTAGTACTACACACATGTACTTAACTCTAGTACTACACACATGTACTTAACTCTAGTACTACACACATGTACTTAACTCTAGTACTTCACACATGTACTTAACTCTAGTACCACACACATGTACTCTAGTACTGCACACATGTACTTTACTCTAGTACTACACACATGTACTTAACTCTAGAAAATACACACATGTACTTAACTCTAGTACTACACACATGTACTTAACTCTAGTACTACACACATGTACTCTAGTACTACACACATGTACTTAACTCTAGTACTACACACATGTACTCTAGTACTACAGACATGTACTTAATTCTAGTACTACACACATGTACTTAACTCTAGTATGACACAAATGTACTTAACTCTAATACTACACACATGTACTTAACTCTAGTACTACACACATGCACTCTAGTACTACACACATGTACTTAACTCTAGTACTACACTCATGTACTTAACTGTAGTACTACACACATTTACTTAACTCTAGTATTACACACATGTAATCTAGTTCTACACACATGTACTTAACTCTATTACTACAGACATGTACTTAACTCTAGTACTACACACAAGTACTCTAGTACTACACGCATGTACTCTAGTACTACACACATGTACTTAACTCTAGTATTACAAACATGTACTTAACTCTAGTACTACACACATGTACTTAACTCTAATACTACACACATGTACTCTAGTACTACACACATGTACTTAACTCAAATATTGCACACATGTACTTAACTCAAATATTACACACATGTACTTAACTCTAGTACTACACAGATGTACTTCACTCGAGTACTACACGGATGTACTTAACTCTAGTACTACACACATATATTTAACTCGAGTACTACACAGATGTACTTAAGTACAACATGTACTTAACTCTAGTACAACACATGTACTTAAATCTGTCACTACACAGATTTTAGTACAACACAGATGTACTTAAATCTGTCACTACACAGATGTACCTACCTCTAGTACTACACAGATGTACATAATTATAATACTGCACAGATGTACTTAACTCTAGTACTACACAGATGAATTTAACTCTAGTACTACACAGATGTACTTAACTCTAGTACTACACAGATGTACTTAACTCTAGTACTACACAGATGTACTTACCTCTACTACTACACTCATGTACTCTAGTACTACACACATGTATTTAACTCTAGTACTACACACATGTACTTAGCTCTAGTACCACACACGCACTCTAGTGCTACACACATGTACTTAACTCTAGTACTACACACATGTACTTAACTCTAGTACTACACACATGTACTCTAGTACTACAAACATGTACTTAACTCTAGTACTGCACACATGTACTTAACTCTAGTACCACACACATGTACTCTAGTACTGCACACATGTACTTAACTCTAGTACCACACACATGTACTCTAGTACTGCACACATGTACTTAACTCTAGTACCACACACATGTACTCTAGTACTGCACACATGTACTTAACTCTAGTACTACACACATGTACTCTAGTACTACACACATGTACTTAACTCTAGTACAACACACATGTACTTAACTCGAATACTACACAGATGTATTTAACTCTACTATTACACACATGTACTTAACTCTAGTATTACACACATGTACTTAACTCTCCTACTACACACATGTACTTAACTCTAGTACTACAGACATGTACTTAACTCTAGTACTACACACATGTACTCTAGTACTACACACATGTACTTAACTCTAGTACTACACACATGTACTTAACTCTAGTACTACACACATGTACTTAACTCTAGTACTACACACATGTACTTAACTCTAGTACTACACACATGTACTTAAATCTAGTACTACACACATGTACTTAACTCTAGTACTACACACATGTACTTAACTCTAGTACCACACACATACTCTAGTACTACACACATGTACTTAACTCTAGTACTACACACATGTACTTAACACTAGTACTACACACATGTACTTAACTCTTGTACTACACACATGTACTCTAGTACTACAAACATGTACTTAACTCTAGTACTACACACATGTACTCTAGTACTACACACATGTACTTAACTCTAGTACTACACACATGTACTTAACTCTAGTACTACACACATGTACTTAACTCTAGTACTACACACATGTACTTAACTCTAGTACGACAGACATGTACTTAACTCTAGTACCACACACATGTACTCTAGTACTACACACATGTACTTAACTCTAGTACTACACACATGCACTCTAGACTAGACTTAAGTACATGTGTAGACATGTACTTAAGTCTAGTACTACACACATGTACTTAACTCTAGTACTACACACATGTACTTAACTCTAGTACGACTCACATGTACTCTAGTACTACACAAATGTACTTAACTCTAGTACTACGCACATGTACTCTAGTACTGCACACATATACTTAACTCTAATACTACACACATGTACTTACCTCTAGTACTACACACATGTACTTAACTCTAGTACTACACACATGTACTTAACTCTAATACTACACACATGTACTTAACTCTAGTACTACACACATGTACTTAACTCTAGTACTACACACATGTACTTAACTCTAGTACTACACACATGTACTTAACTCTAGTACTACACACATGTACTTAACTCTAGTACTACACACATGTACTTAACTCTAGTACTACACACATGTACTTAACTCTAGTACTACACACATGTACTTAACTCTAGTACTACACACATGTACTTAACTCTAGTACTACACACATGTACTTAACTCTAGTACTACACACATGTACTCTAGTACTACAGACATGTACTTAACTCTAGTACTACACACATGTACTTAACTCTAGTACTACACACATGTACTTAACTCTAGTACTACACACATGTACTTAACTCTAGTACTACACACATGTACTTAACTGTAGTACTGCACACATTTACTTAAATCTAGTACTACCCATATGTACTTAACTCTAGTACTACACACATGTACTTAACTCTAGTACTACACACATGTACTTAACTCTAGTACTACACACATGTACTTAACTCAAATATTACACACATGTACTTAACTCTAGTACTACACACATGTACTTAACTCTAGTATTACACACATGTACTCTAGTACTACAAACATGTACTTAACTCTAGTACTTCACACATGTACTTAACTCTAGTACCACACACGTACTCTAGTACTGCACACATGTACTTTACTCTAGTACTACACACATGTACTTAACTCTAGTACCACACACATGTACTCTAGTACTACACACATGTCCTTAATTCTAGTACTACACACATGTACTCTAGTACTACAGACATGTACTTAACTCTAGTACCACACACATGTACTCTAGTACTACACACATGTATTTAACTCTAGTACTACACACATGTACTCTAGTACTACAGACATGTACTTAACTCTAGTACCACACACATGTACTCTAGTACTACACACATGTACTTAACTCTAGTACTACACAGATGTATTTAACTGTACTATTACACACATGTACTTAACTCTAGTACTACACACATGCACTCTAGTTCTACACACATGTACTTAAGTCTAGTACTACACACATGTACTTAACTCTAGTATTACACACATGTACTTAACTCTCCTACTACACACAGTGACTGGTCTTGGGTGTCTCAAAATGGATGACCTGTGTTCTGCTGACATGCCTGTTCCCGAGGATGATACGACTCGTCCGAGAAAGGTGACAGATTTTCTGCAGCACTGAAGCTTTTCTTTGACACCTTGAAGCCGAATGAGTGCAAAGCACGCAACAAAACATCAGTGGCTCGCAGACAAGACTCAACGGTTGGAGCACCCAGCAAAAGATCGTCAACATACATCAGCAACTTACACTGGGGTGGGAGTGTCACGTCCATCAGCAAAGATTTCAAAACTTGGTTGAAGATTCCTGGGGAACACTTGTGTCCTTGCGGTAGTCTGGTGTACTGCAATCTGCAGCCCTTGTAAGTGAAGGCAAAGTACTTTCTACACTGTCTAGCCAACGGCAAGCAGAAGTATGCATTTGCCAGATCAATTGCAGTAAACCACTGCAAATCTGGCCCCAAAGATGTCAAAAGTCTGTGAGGATCTGGGACAGGAAGAACAGGAGTCTCCGTAACTTCATTAATGGCTCTCAAATCATGGGCCATTCTCCAGATGTCACCTGTGGCTTTCAACACTGGCCGCAATGGGGTACTCCACGATGAATCTGACTGTTCTAACACTCCTGCATCCCACAGACCACAGACTGTTTCTTCCATGCCCTCATCAGCAGCTTCTGGCCACCGATACTGGGCACGATAGACACCTGTGTTTTTAGCCTGATCACTCATTTCTATCACAACCTCTCGTATCTTGGTGCAATGTCCTACATCGTATGGTCCTTGGGTCTAACACGGCTGCTGCACTGTCATGGTCAGACAACTCACGTCCGTGATGTCTGTCAAGAATCTCGTGTTGTAGAATGCATGTGTCAGTTGTATGAATGTGAATTCTGTATGCATCAGCTGTGGGTGAGAACTGAATGTCAGGTGTCTCACCAGGTTGCCAATTAATGAGTGTCTTTTAACCATGGGGCCTAATTCGCGTGCTTCATTTGTGGGTGCCAAGGCCAAAGAGATGTGTGGAAGTGCCTCATCCTCCATTTTATACCACTGTTTTTGTTCTTGAGTGAGATCACAAAGTGCCACAACACCAATTTCAGAGATGTAAATGGATAATGATCTTACCTCCCACGAATCACCCTCAATTAGCCTAAACTCCTCACCGTACATTTCATCCTGATTTCTGTCATAATAGAGAGTGCAATGTAGAGGATCGATGGGCGGGTGGTATGGTCCCAGAGACCTAATCCAAGGTTTCCACAGCTGGAATACAGATCTCAGTCCCTTTGTTGTTGGTGTTTCTGGGTCAAGACACGCCCAGTATATGTCAGCACTGTGTTTTTCAGACAGGTTTGGTTTCATGAGCCACTGTCCTGTATGTCCGTGACTAGAGCATGTGAATGTTTGTCCATTTGAAAACGTAACACAGAGTCCTTGATGTCCACACAACATTGTGGCACCAGTGGAAGTCAACAAGTTTCTGCCCATTAAGTTCACTGGTGTCCCAGGTGAGTGAACAAACGAATGAAAAAGTGTATGTCCAGCAATTTGTGTCCTTAGAGGTTTGGTGAATGGCAGTGACTTAGGTTGTCCCGAGAAGCCCACAAGTGACATGGTGTCTTTGGTCAACGCAGCCTTTGGCAATGGAACATTCAGGGATGAATAGGTAGCTCCAGTGTCCACAAGTGCCATGATCTTTTGACCATCCACGTCCATAGGAAGCATAGGTTCTGCCATTCCCTCGCCTCCAGAGCCGCTCAGGCCTCCCTAGCAGTTGCCGTTCACAAGATCTAATCACAATTACACGCTTACCACATCAGTGATACATTTCCAACAACTTTCATACTTTTAGACAGGCCAATAGCAGAATTTTGACATGTTAGTAACAGGCATTCTGCTTACCTTTCAGTTTGGGCCCAGGAAAGTTGTTTTCAATGTGTCACGATGTCACACGACGTCACCCTCGACTGACCGGGCAAAACTCAGGTACTCCGGCGATCACGTCAGGGAACGCAGTATCAGCCCCTCTCTCGGTACGCCTTTGTTCCAGAGATGTTAAAGGCACAATATGAATTTTATAATGACTGGTAGAAATGACTACATTCTTCGTTACAAGTCATATATTAAAGGCACACAATGAATTTATAATCAGTAGTGAAAATGATTATATTCTTCAGTAGTAAAAATGATTATACTCTTCATGATACGCGAGTTAAGTACATGTGTGTAGTACTAGAGTTAAGTATGTGTGTGTAGTACTAGAGTTAAGTACATGTGTATAGTAGGAGAGTTAAGTACATCTGTGCAGTACTAGAGTTAAGTACATGTGTGTAATACTAGAGTTAAGTACATGTGTGTAGTACTGGAGTTAAGTACATGTGTGTAGTACAAGAGTTAAGTACATGTGTGTCGTACTAGTTTTAATTACATGTGTGTAGTACTAGAGTTAAGTACATGTGTGTAGTACTAGAGTTAAGTAAATGTGTGTAGTACTAGAATACATGTGTGTACTACAAGAGTTAAGTACATGTGTGTAGTAGTAGAGTTAAGTACATGTGTGTAGTGCTAGAGTTAAGTGCATTTGTGTAATACTAGAGTTAAGTACATGTGTGTAGTACTACAGTTAAGTACATGTGTGTAGTACTAGAGTACATGTGTGTAGTACTAGAGTTAAGTGCATGTGTGCAGTACTAGAGTTAAATACATGTGTGTAGTACTAGAGTTAAGTACATGTGTGTAATACTAGAGTTAAGTACAACTGTGCAGTACTAGGCTTAAGTACATGTGTGTAGTACTAGAGTAAAGTACATGTGTGTACTACTAGAGTTAAGTACATGTGTGTAGTACTAGAGAACATGTGTGTGGTACTAGAGTTAAGTCCATGTGTGTAGTACAAGAGTTAAGTACATGTGTGTAGTACTAGAGTTAAGTACATTTGTGTAATACTAGAGTTAAGTACATGTGTGTAGTACTAGAGTTAAGTATATGTGTGGAGTACTACAGTACATGTGTGTAGTATTAGAGTTAAGTACATGTGTATAATACTAGAGTTAAGTACAACTGTGCAGTACTAGACTTAAGAACATGTGTGTAGTACTAGAGTTAAGTACATGTGTGTAGTACAAGAGTTAAGTACATGTGTGGAATACTAGAGTACATGTGTGTAGTACTAGTTATGTACATGTGTGTAGTCCTAGAGTTAAGTACATTTGTGTAGTACTAGAGTTAAGTACATGTGTGTAGTACTAGAGTTAAGTGCATTTGTGTAATGCTAGAGTTAAGTACATGTGTGTAGTACTAGAGTTAAGTACATGTGTGTAGTACTAGAGTTAAGTGCATGTGTGCAGTAATAGAGTTAAGTACATGTGTGTAGTACTAGAGTTAAGTACATGTGTGTAGTACTAGAGTTATTCAGAGTTTCTGATGCTAAAATGACATGATTTTACGCTTAAACATGCTGATAAATAGAATTTTGTTGCCAGGATAGCCCTATGGCTTCTATGCGTTACAATGCATTCTGGCTGAACATAACAAGTGAAGTTGTGGAATAAACTACAAAGAATGTCAATGGCATTTTTGCTGTGTAAGTAGGGCTTTGGGACCTGTACAAAATACATTTGGAATCTTGGTTCTATCTCATTCTATGCTTAAGTTATAACCGTTGTCATCTTTTTATGACCGCAAATTGCTTTTCAGCCCATAATAAGCATTCTGAGACAATGTATGCAATCCTGACTTTAGAAGTAAAAACTTGTTAAAACTACACTGTGTGGAGGCGTCTCATGCTAAAATTACATGATTTTACGCTTAAACATGCTGATAAATAGAATTTTGTGGCCAGGATAGCCCTATGGCTTCTATGCGTTACAATGCATTCTGGCTGAACATAACAAATGAAGTTGTGGAAAAACTACAAAAGATGTCAATGCCATTTTTGCTGTGTAAGTAGGGCTTTGGGACCTGTACAAAATACATTTGGAATCTTGGTTCTATCTCATTCTATGCTGAAGTTATAACCGTTGTCATCTTTTTATGACCGCAAATTGCTTTTCAGCCCATAATAAGCATTCTGAGACAATGTATGCAATCCTGACTTTAGAAGTAAAAACTTGTTAAAACTACAGTGTGGAGACGTCTCATGCTAAAATAACATGATTTTACGCTTAAACATGCTGATAAATAGAATTTTGTGGCCAGGATAGCCCTATGGCTTCTATGCGTTACAATGCATTCTGGCTGAACATAACAAATGAAGTTGTGGAAAAACTACAAAAGATGTCAATGCCATTTTTGCTGTGTAAGTAGGGCTTTGGGACCTGTACAAAATACATTTGGAATCTTGGTTCTATCTCATTCTATGCTGAAGTTATAACCGTTGTCATCTTTTTATGACCGCAAATTGCTTTTCAGCCCATAATAAGCATTCTGAGACAATGTATGCAATCCTGACTTTAGAAGTAAAAACTTGTTAAAACTACAGTGTGGAGACGTCTCATGCTAAAATAACATGATTTTACGCTTAAACATGCTGATAAATAGAATTTTGTGGCCAGGATAGCCCTATGGCTTCTATGCGTTACAATGCATTCTGGCTGAACATAACAAATGAAGTTGTGGAAAAACTACAAAAGATGTCAATGCCATTTTTGCTGTGTAAGTAGGGCTTTGGGACCTGTACAAAATACATTTGGAATCTTGGTTCTATCTCATTCTATGCTGAAGTTATAACCGTTGTCATCTTTTATGACCGCAAATTGCTTTTCAGCCCATAATAAGCATTCTGAGACAATGTATGCAATCCTGACTTTAGAAGTAAAAACTTGTTAAAACTACAGTGTGGAGACGTCTCATGCTAAAATAACATGATTTTACGCTTAAACATGCTGATAAATAGAATTTTGTGGCCAGGATAGCCCTATGGCTTCTATGCGTTACAATGCATTCTGGCTGAACATAACAAATGAAGTTGTGGAAAAACTACAAAAGATGTCAATGCCATTTTTGCTGTGTAAGTAGGGCTTTGGGACCTGTACAAAATACATTTGGAATCTTGGTTCTATCTCATTCTATGCTGAAGTTATAACCGTTGTCATCTTTTTATGACCGCAAATTGCTTTTCAGCCCATAATAAGCATTCTGAGACAATGTATGCAATCCTGACTTTAGAAGTAAAAACTTGTTAAAACTACAGTGTGGAGACGTCTCATGCTAAAATAACATGATTTTACGCTTAAACATGCTGATAAATAGAATTTTGTGGCCAGGATAGCCCTATGGCTTCTATGCGTTACAATGCATTCTGGCTGAACATAACAAATGAAGTTGTGGAAAAACTACAAAAGATGTCAATGCCATTTTTGCTGTGTAAGTAGGGCTTTGGGACCTGTACAAAATACATTTGGAATCTTGGTTCTATCTCATTCTATGCTGAAGTTATAACCGTTGTCATCTTTTTATGACCGCAAATTGCTTTTCAGCCCATAATAAGCATTCTGAGACAATGTATGCAATCCTGACTTTAGAAGTAAAAACTTGTTAAAACTACAGTGTGGAGACGTCTCATGCTAAAATAACATGATTTTACGCTTAAACATGCTGATAAATAGAATTTTGTGGCCAGGATAGCCCTATGGCTTCTATGCGTTACAATGCATTCTGGCTGAACATAACAAATGAAGTTGTGGAAAAACTACAAAAGATGTCAATGCCACTTTTGCTGTGTAAGTGGGGCTTTGGGACCTGTACAAAATACATTTAGAATCTTGGTTCTATCTCATTCTATGCTGAAGTTATAACCGTTGTCATCTTTTTATGACCGCAAATTGCTTTTCAGCGAATAATAAGCATTCTGAGACAATGTATGCAATCCTGACTTTAGAAGTAAAAACTTCTAAAGTATTTATGGGGGCTCGTTCAAACAGATAACCCTTTTGAGTCATTTTTTGTGCCCTTAGTTGCCCTTAGGCTGGTTTATTTGCGGTAACTTTAGTTGATGCCACTTTGCAGTGTTGTCTGACATAATTGGGTAAGGTATTATGACTTTAGTTGTGGTTAAAGCATTTCTGTGATTATTTTGAGTTGTGTTGTGCAGGTGGAGCAGGTCTTTCGGGGTAGAAGGCTATTTTGTGTGTGGGTAGTTTTGGTGCGTTGCCTTTGTTTGATTGTAGGCTGCGGGATTCTAGGTAGAGATGGATTTCCACCTAGAGGAGTTTGTTAAAGCACCCACTTTGGAAGCCTTTCATAGGTGTACGAAAGATCAGTTGCTCCTTGTAGCTGAGCATTATAACATTGTGGTCACCAGGCAAGCAAAAAAAGCGGTGATCAAGAATGAGATTATGTCAGCTTTGGTGGAGCGTGGTACTTTTCCTGCGGCTGTTTTGCCCAAAAGCCCACGTTTGTTCTCCTCTAGTGAAACAGATGAGGTTCGCTTAAAGGAACTTGAAGTCGAGTTAGGAAGGCAAGCATTGCGCGAGAAGGAGTTGCATTTGGAGCAGCAGAGGCTGGAGAAGCAGACCGAAATTCGACTACGGGAGTTGGAGCTTGGAATTGGGATACGTGAGTTCAGAACCAATACGGATTTCGACGTAAGTAAAAATATACGGTTAAGTGCCTCCTTTCAATGAGAAAGATGTTGATAAGTACTTTACAATTTTTGAAAGAATTGCTGAAACTTTGAAATGGCCAAATGAAGTGTGGACTTTATTATTGCAATGCACATTAGTTGGCAAGGCACAGGAGGCCTACGCGGCGCTCTCCGCTGAGGATACTTTAAATTTTCAGAAAGTTAAATCTGCTATTCTCCGGGCCTATGAGCTCGTCCCAGAAGCATACCGACAAAAATTTCGTAAGCTGAGGAAAAGCTACAGTCAGACATATGTTGATTTTGTTCGGGAAAAAGAAATCTTGTTTGACAGGTGGTGTTCCTCTCAGAGTGTGAATCATTTTGATCAGCTGAAACAGTTGATATTGATGGAAGATTTGAAAAATTGCCTCCCCGAGAAAGTTGCAACTTATTTGAATGAGAATAAAGTTTCTGAAGTGTGTAAGGCTGCGGTATTGGCTGACGAGTATGTGTTAACGCACAAGGCGGTGTTTGAGCGTCCTGTTGGTTTTGGGAAATTTGAAAGATACAGTGGTAATGGCAGGAACGCGAGTAAAAATGTCTCATCGCCTACAGAACCTGTCGGTAGCTCTCTGTCCAATGCTGACGTTAAAACGGATGAGTTTTAACTTAACGAGGTAACGTGTTTTTATTGTAAAAAGAAAGGACACATTGTTTCTTCTTGCCCTGTGTTGAAGAAGAAAAATTCAAAACCTGTCGCCTTGATTAAAACTGTCAACCAGGTTAGTCATTCACATGTGGCAGGAAAACCCTGTGATTACGATGACTTTAAGCCTTTTGTTATGGACGGGTTTGTAGCTGTTTCTGCTAACGGGGTAAAGGTCCCGGTGAAAATATTAAGAGATACTGCGGCTTCCCAGTCGTTTGTTCTCGAGGGCGTGTTGCCGCTGTCTGACGACACTGCTGTTGGTTCTGATGTTCCTGTGCGCAGTTTTAATATGCAGGACATCCCTTTGCATAAGATTGTGATTCAGTCTGATTTGTGGTCCGGGGACGCAATTGTGGGAGTGCGCCCGGGCTTCCCAATACCGGGGGTTTCGGTCATCATGGGGAACGACTTGGCAGGTGGAAAAGTGTTAGTTACACCTGACGTGACTCCTGTCCCTGTCGTGAGCACGCGCCCTGATGAGCTTGCGCTAAAATACCCTAATGTTTTCACATCCTGTGCCGTTACGCGTGCAGCCGCTAGGCGAGAAATTGAACAGGGAAAAAATGAAGTTGATTTGAGTGACACTTTTTTGTCTGTGCCTGAGTCTATAAATGACGACGTGGCTGTTAGAAATAACGTGAAAGGTGAGACTGATTTGAGCACTTTGCCGTTGTCCAGGCAACAGTTGATCACTGATCAAAAGTCCGATGTGTCTCTGGCCCGTCTGTTTGATGAAGCTGTAATTGGTGACAACGTTGATTCCATGTCTACGGGTTATTTTCTGAAGGATGGGTTACTGATGCGTAAATGGACACCTTTGAATGTCTCGCCTATTGAAGAGTGGAGTGTGGTTATGCAAATTGTTATCCCTACTCCATATCGTCCGGAGATATTGAAAATGGCTCATGATAATCCACTGTCCGGTCATCTTGGTGTGAAAAAAACGTACAATCGCATTCTGCGTCATTTCTTTTGGCCAGGGTTGAAAGGCGATGTTGCGCGCCATTGTAAATCCTGTCATTGGTGTCAACTGTCCGGAAAACCAAACCAAGTCATTTCTCCAGCGCCACTGTATCCCATTCCGGCTGTTGGTGAACCCTTTGAGCGTGTTTTGATTGATTGCGTGGGTCCACTGCCTCGTACTAAGTCTGGAAATAAGTTTTTGATAACTGTCATGTGTGCAACGACCCGCTTTCCAGAAGTTTTTCCCGTGCGTAAAATCACTACTCCTGTCGTCGTAAAGGCACTCACGAAGTTTTTTTCGCTTTTCGGGTTACCTCGAGTTGTTCAATCTGACCAGGGTACTAACTTTATGTCCAAAATCTTTGCGCAGGTCCTTCGCGAGTTGAACGTAAAGCACAGCCATTCCAGCGCGTACCACCCTGAGAGTCAAGGCGCACTCGAGCGTTTCCACCAGACCTTAAAAACTATGCTTCGCACTTATTGTATGGAATTCGAAAAAGACTGGGATGAGGGAGTTCATTTACAGATGTTTGCCATTCGGGAGGTGGTTCAGGAATCCCTGGGGTTTAGTCCATCCGAGTTGGTTTTCGCGCACACGGTACGTGGCCCTTTGAAATTATTAAAAGACGAGTGGTTGTCCGAGAAGTCCGAGCAAAATCTTTTCGATTACGTCTGTCAATTTTGATTGAAGTTGCGCCGTGCGTGTGAGATTGCGAAAGAAAATCTTAAACTTGCGCAGGAGAAAATGAAATCTAGGTTTGATGAAAATGCGAAGGTGAGAGCGTTTGAGCCCGGTGAAAAAGTTTTGGTTTTGTTACCGATACCAGGGTCAAGCTTACAATCGCGTTACAGTGGGCCTTACTTGATTGAGAAGAGGGTTGGTGACAGGGATTATCTAATCGCCACGCCTGACAGACGGCGTAGGACCCGCTTGTGTCACATTAATATGTTGAAGCCTTACGTTGTGCGCGCACCTTCCGCATCACCAGATATCCATATTAAATCTAGCTGTGCGCCTGAAGCTGATGTTTCCCAGCCGCGCGTTAGCCTGGCGGCTCGCGTCCAAGAGGAGCTGTCCAGTGCTGAAACGGAGAATGACGTCTTTTCCGCGGCTTTGACTCAGGGAAAGTTTTCAAACTCAGTTGCGCTAGGTAACTTGCCTCTTTTGTTTTCCCACCTTGAGGTTTCCCAGCGGACTGATGTTGTTCATTTGATTCAGTCTTACAGGTCACTGTTTGCCGACATTCCCAGTCAGACGCAGGTGCTTCGCCACGATATTGATGTGGGTGATTCACGACCTATAAAACAGCACCTTTACAGAGTAAATCCGGACAAACGGAGCCGTTTGAAAAAGCAGGTAGAGTACATGGTGAAACATGGCATTGCTGTGGCCAGCAGTAGTGCGTGGAGTTCACCCTGTCTTCTCACCATAAAGGCCAATGGAGAGGACCGTTTTTGTACGGATTTCAGGAAAGTTAATGGGGTAACTAAACCTGACTGTTATCCTCTTCCTAGGATGGAGGATTGTGTCGATCATGTGGGCGCAGCGAAGTTTGTTAAGTACATTTGTGTCATACTAGAGTTAAGTACATGTGTGTAGTACTAGAATTAAGTACATGTCTGTAGTACTAGAGTACATGTGTGTAGTACTAGAGTTAAGTACATGTGTGTAGTACTACAGTACATGTGTGTAGTACTGGAGTTAAGTACATGTGTGTAGTACTAGAGTTAAGTACATATGTGAAGTATTATAATTACGTACATCTGTGTAGTACTAGAGGTAAGTACATCTGTGTAGTACTAGAGTTAAGTACATCTGTGTAGTACTAGAGTTAAATTCAACTGTGTAGTACTAGAGTTAAGTACATCTGTGCAGTATTATAATTATGTACATCTGTGTAGTACTAGAGGTAGGTACATCTGTGTAGTGACAGATTTAAGTACATCTGTGTTGTACTAAAATCTGTGTAGTGACAGATTTAAGTACATGTGTTGTACTAGAGTTAAGTACATGTAGTACTTAAGTACATCTGTGTAGTACTCGAGTTAAATATATGTGTGTAGTACTTGAATTAAGTACATCTGTGTAGTACTCGAGTTAAATATATGTGTGTAGTACTCGAGTGAAGTACATCTGTGTAGTACTAGAGTTAAGTACATGTGTGTAATACTAGAGTTAAGTACATGTGTGTAATACTAGAGTTAAGTACATGTGTGTAGTACTAGAGTTAAATACATGTGTGTAGTACTAGAGTTAAGTACATATGTGTAGTACTAGAGTTAAGTACATGTGTGTAATATTTGAGTTAAGTACATGTGTGCAATATTTGAGTTAAGTACATGTGTGTAGTACTAGAGTACATGTGTGTAGTATTAGAGTTAAGTACATGTGTGTAGTACTAGAGTTAAGTACATGTGTGTAATACTAGAGTTAAGTACATGTGTGTAGTACTAGAGTACATGTGTGTAGTACTAGAGTACTTGTCTGTAGTACTAGAGTTAAGTACATGTGTGTAGTAATAGAGTTAAGTACATGTGTGTAGAACTAGATTACATGTGTGTAATACTAGAGTTAAGTAAATGTGTGTAGTACTACAGTTAAGTACATGAGTGTAGTACTAGAGTTAAGTACATGTGTGTAGTACTAGAGTACATGTCTGTAGTACTAGAGTTAAGTACATGTGTGTAGTACTAGAGTACATGTGTGTAGTACTAGAGTTAAATACATGTGTGTAGTACTAGAGTTAAGTACATGTGTGTATTTCCTAGAGTTAAGTACATGTGTGTAATACTAGAGTTAAGTACGACTGTGCAGTACTAGAGTTAAGTACATGTGTGTAGTACTAGACTTAAGTACATGTGTGTAGTAGGAGAGTTAAGTACATGTGTGTAATACTAGAGTTAAGTACATGTGTGTAGTACTAGACTTAAGTACATGTGTGTAGAACTAGAGTGCATGTGTGTAGTACTAGAGTTAAGTACATGTGTGTAATAGTAGAGTTAAATACATCTGTGTAGTACTAGAGTTAAGTACATGTGTGTAGTACGAGAGTACATGTGTGTCGTACTAGAGTTAAGTACATGTGTGTAGTACTAGAGTCAAGTACATGTGTGTAGTACTAGAGTTAAGTACATGTGTGTAGTACTAGAGTTAAGTACATGTGTGTAGTACTAGACTTAAGTACATGTGTGTAGTACTAGAGTACATGTGTGTGGTACTAGAGTTAAGTACATGTCTGTAGTACTAGAGTACATGTTTGTAGTACTAGAGTTAAGTACATGTGTGTACTACTAGAGTACATGTGTGTAGTACTAGAGTTAAGTACATGTGTGTAGTACTAGAGTACATGTGTGTGGTACTAGAGTTAAGTACATGTGTGTAGTACTAGAGTAAAGTACATGTGTGCAGTACTAGAGTACATGTGTGTGGTACTAGAGTTAAGTACATGTGTGAAGTACTAGAGTTAAGTACATGTTTGTCTTACTAGAGTACATGTGTGTAGTACAAGAGTTAAGTACATGTGTGTAGTACTAGAGTTAAGTACATGTGTGTATTACTAGAGTACGTGTGTGGTACTAGAGTTAAGTACATGTGTGTAGTACTAGAGTTAAATACATGTGTGTAGTACTAGAGTACATTTGTGTAGTACTAGAGTTAAGTACATATGGGTAGAACTAGATTTAAGTAAATGTGTGTAGTACTACAGTTAAGTACATGTGTGTATTACTAGAGTTAAGTACATCTGTGTAGTATTCGAGTTAAGTATATGTGTGTAGTACTAGAGTTAAGTACATGTGTGTAGTATTATAGTTAAGTACATGTGTGTAGTACTGGTGTACATGTGTGTAGTACTAGAGTTAAGTACATGTGTGTAGTACTAGAGTTAAGTACATCTGTGCAGCATTATAATTACGTACATCTGCGTAGTACTAGAGGTAAGTACATCTGTGTAGTACTAGAGTTAAGTACATCTGTGCAGTATTATAATTATGTACATCTGTGTAGTACTAGAGGTAAGTACATCTGTGTAGTGACAGATTTAAGTACATCTGTGTTGTCCTAGAGTTAAGTACATGTATGTAGTACTAGAGTTAAGTACATCTGTGTAGTACTCGAGTTAAGTATATGTGTGTAGTTCTAGAGTTAAGTACATCCGTATAGTACTCAAGTGAAGTACATCTGTGTAGTACTAGAGTTAAGTACATGTGTGTAGTACTAGAGTTAAATACATGTGTGTAGTACTAGAGTACATGTGTGTAATACTAGCGTTAAGTACATGTGTGTAGTACTAGAGTTAAGTACATGTGTGTAATATTTGAGTTAAGTACATGTGTGTAATATTTGAGTTAAGTGCATGTGTGTAGTACTAGAGTACATGTGTGTAGTATTAGAGTTAAGTACATGTGTGTAGTACTAGAGTTAAGTACATGTGTGTAGTACTAGACTTAAGTACATGTGTGTAGTAGGAGAGTTAAGTACATGTGTGTAATACTAGAGTTAAGTACATGTGTGAAGTACTAGACTTAAGTACATGTGTGTAGAACTAGAGTGCATGTGTGTAGTGCTAGAGTTAAGTACATGTGTGTAATAGTAGAGTTAAATACATCTGTGTAGTACTAGAGTTAAGTACATGTGTGTGGTACTAGAGTTAAGTACATGTCTGTAGTACTAGAGTACATGTGTGTAGTACTAGAGTTAAGTACATGTGTGTAGTACTAGAGTACATGTGTGTAGTACTAGAGTTAAGTACATGTTTGTAGTACTAGAGTACATGTGTGTAGTACAAGACTTAAGTACATGTGTGTGGTACTAGAGTTAAGTACATGTGTGTAGTACTAGAGTACGTGTGTGGTACTAGAGTTAAGTACATGTGTGTAGTACTAGAGTTAAATACATGTGTGTAGTACTAGAGTACATTTGTGTAGTACTAGAGTTAAGTACATATGGGTAGTACTAGATTTAAGTAAATGTGTGTAGTACTAGAGTCAAGTCCATGTGTGTAGTACTAGAGTTAAGTACATGTGTGTAGTAGTAGAGTTAAGTACATGTGTGTAGTACTAGAGTTAAGTACATGTGTGTAGTACTAGAGTTAAGTACATGTGTGTAGTACTAGAGTTAAGTACATGTGTGTAGTACTAGAGTTAAGTTACATGTGTGTAGTACTAGAGTTAAGTACATGTGTGTAGTACTAGAGTACATGTGTGTAGTACTAGAGTTAAGTACATGTGTGTAGTACTAGAGTTAAGTACATGTGTGTAGTACTAGAGTTAAGTACATGTGTGTAGTACTAGAGTACATGTGTGTAGTACTAGAGTTAAGTACATGTGTGTTGTATTATAGTTAAGTACATGTGTGTAGTACTAGTGTACATGTGTGTAGTACTAGAGTTAAGTACATGTGTGTAGTACTAGAGTTAAGTACATCTGTGCAGCATTATAATTACGTACATCTGCGTAGTACTAGAGGTAAGTACATCTGTGTAGTACTAGAGTTAAGTACATCTGTGCAGTATTATAATTATGTACATCTGTGTAGTACTAGAGGTAAGTACATGTGTGTATTACTAGAGTACGTGTGTGGTACTAGAGTTAAGTACATGTGTGTAGTACTAGAGTTAAATACATGTGTGTAGTACTAGAGTACATTTGTGTAGTACTAGAGTTAAGTACATATGGGTAGAACTAGATTTAAGTAAATGTGTGTAGTACTACAGTTAAGTACATGTGTGTATTACTAGAGTTAAGTACATCTGTGTAGTATTCGAGTTAAGTATATGTGTGTAGTACTAGAGTTAAGTACATGTGTGTAGTATTATAGTTAAGTACATGTGTGTAGTACTAGTGTACATGTGTGTAGTACTAGAGTTAAGTACATGTGTGTAGTACTAGAGTTAAGTACATCTGTGCAGCATTATAATTACGTACATCTGCGTAGTACTAGAGGTAAGTACATCTGTGTAGTACTAGAGTTAAGTACATCTGTGCAGTATTATAATTATGTACATCTGTGTAGTACTAGAGGTAAGTACATCTGTGTAGTGACAGATTTAAGTACATCTGTGTTGTCCTAGAGTTAAGTACATGTATGTAGTACTAGAGTTAAGTACATCTGTGTAGTACTCGAGTTAAGTATATGTGTGTAGTTCTAGAGTTAAGTACATCCGTATAGTACTCAAGTGAAGTACATCTGTGTAGTACTAGAGTTAAGTACATGTGTGTAGTACTAGAGTTAAATACATGTGTGTAGTACTAGAGTACATGTGTGTAATACTGGCGTTAAGTACATGTGTGTAGTACTAGAGTTAAGTACATGTGTGTAATATTTGAGTTAAGTACATGTGTGTAATATTTGAGTCAAGTGCATGTGTGTAGTACTAGAGTACATGTGTTTAGTATTAGAGTTAAGTACATGTGTGTAGTACTAGAGTTAAGTACATGTGTGTAGTACTAGACTTAAGTACATGTGTGTAGTAGGAGAGTTAAGTACATGTGTGTAATACTAGAGTTAAGTACATGTGTGAAGTACTAGACTTAAGTACATGTGTGTAGAAATAGATCATATGTGTAGTGCTAGAGTTAAGTACATGTGTGTAATAGTAGAGTTAAGTACATGTGTGTAGTACTTGAGTACATGTGTGTGGTACGAGAGTTAAGTACATGTCTGTAGTACTAGAGTACATGTGTGTAGTACTAGAGTTAAGTACATGTGTGTAGTACTAGAGTACATGTGTGTAGTACTAGAGTTAAGTACATGTTTGTAGTACTAGAGTACATGTGTGTAGTACAAGACTTAAGTACATGTGTGTGGTACTAGAGTTAAGTACATGTGTGTAGTACTAGAGTACGTGTGTGGTACTAGAGTTAAGTACATGTGTGTAGTACTAGAGTTAAATACATGTGTGTAGTACTAGAGTACATTTGTGTAGTACTAGAGTTAAGTACATATGGGTAGTACTAGATTTAAGTAAATGTGTGTAGTACTAGAGTCAAGTCCATGTGTGTAGTACTAGAGTTAAGTACATGTGTGTAGTAGTAGAGTTAAGTACATGTGTGTAGTACTAGAGTTAAGTACATGTGTGTAGTACTAGAGTTAAGTACATGTGTGTAGTACTAGAGTACATGTCTGTAGTACTAGAGTTAAGTTACATGTGTGTAGTAATAGAGTTAAGTGCATGTGTGTAGTACTAGAGTACATGTGTGTAGTAGTAGAGTTAAGTACATCTGTGTAGTACTAGAGTTAAGTACATGTGTGTAGTACTAGAGTTAAGTACATGTGTGTAGTACTAGAGTACATGTCTGTAGTACTAGAGTTAAGTACATGTGTGTTGTATTATAGTTAAGTACATGTGTGTAGTACTAGTGTACATGTGTGTAGTACTAGAGTTAAGTACATGTGTGTAGTACTAGAGTTAAGTACATCTGTGCAGCATTATAATTACGTACATCTGCGTAGTACTAGAGGTAAGTACATCTGTGTAGTACTAGAGTTAAGTACATCTGTGCAGTATTATAATTATGTACATCTGTGTAGTACTAGAGGTAAGTACATCTATGTAGTGACAGATTTAAGTACATCTGTGTTGTCCTAGAGTTAAGTACATGTATGTAGTACTAGAGTTAAGTACATCTGTGTAGTACTTGAGTTAAGTATATGTGTGTAGTTCTAGAGTTAAGTACATCCGTATAGTACTCAAGTGAAGTACATCTGTGTAGTACTAGAGTTAAGTACATGTGTGTAGTACTAGAGTTAAATACATGTGTGTAGTACTAGAGTACATGTGTGTAATACTAGCGTTAAGTACATGTGTGTAGTACTAGAGTTAAGTACATGTGTGTAATATTTGAGTTAAGTACATGTGTGTAATATTTGAGTTAAGTGCATGTGTGTAGTACTAGAGTACATGTGTGTAGTATTAGAGTTAAGTACATGTGTGTAATACTAGAGTTAAGTACATGTGTGAAGTACTAGACTTAAGTACATGTGTGTAGAACTAGAGTGCATGTGTGTAGTGCTAGAGTTAAGTACATGTGTGTAATAGTAGAGTTAAATACATCTGTGTAGTACTAGAGTTAAGTACATGTGTGTAGTACTTGAGTACATGTGTGTGGTACGAGAGTTAAGTCCATGTCTGTAGTACTAGAGTACATGTGTGTAGTACTAGAGTTAAGTACATGTCTGTAGTACTAGAGTACATGTGTGTAGTACTAGAGTTAAGTACATGTGTGTAGTACTAGAGTACATGTGTGTAGTACTAGAGTTAAGTACATGTGTGTAGTACTAGAGTTAAGTACATGTGTGTAGTACTAGACTTAAGTACATGTGTGTAGTACTAGAGTTAAGTACATGTGTGTAGTACTAGAGTTAAGTACATGTGTGTAGTACTAGAGTTAAGTACATGTGTGTAGTACTAGAGTTAAGTACATGTGTGTAGTACTAGAGTACATGTGTGTAGTACTAGAGTTAAGTACATGTGTGTAGTACTAGAGTTAAGTACATTTATGTAATACTAGAGTTAATTACATGTGTGTAGTACTAGAGTTAAGTACATGTGTGTAGAACTAGAGTTAAGTACACGAGTGTAGTACTAGAGTACATGTGTGTAGTAATAGAGTTAAGTACATGTGTGTAGAACTAAAGTACATGTGTGTAGTACTAGAGTTAAGTACATGTGTGTAGTACTAGAGTTAAGTACATGTGTGTAGTACTAGAGTTAAGTACATGTGTGTAGTACTAGAGTTAAGTACATGTGTGTAGTACTAGAGTTAAGTACATGTGTGTAGTACTAAAGTTAAGTACATGTGTGTAGTACTAGTGTACATGTGTGTAGTACTAGAGTTAAGTACATGTGTGTAGTACTAGAGTTAAGTACATCTGTGCAGCATTATAATTACGTACATCTGTGTAGTACTAGAGGTAAGTACATCTGTGTAGTACTAGAGTTAAGTACATCTGTGCAGTATTATAATTATGTACATCTGTGTAGTACTAGAGGTAAGTACATCTGTGTAGTGACAGATTTAAGTACATCTGTGTTGTCCTAGAGTTAAGTACATGTATGTAGTACTAGAGTTAAGTACATCTGTGTAGTACTCGAGTTAAGTATATGTGTGTAGTTCTAGAGTTAAGTACATCCGTATAGTACTCAAGTGAAGTACATCTGTGTAGTACTAGAGTTAAGTACATGTGTGTAGTACTAGAGTTAAATACATGTGTGTAGTACTAGAGTACATGTGTGTAATACTAGCGTTAAGTACATGTGTGTAGTACTAGAGTTAAGTACATGTGTGTAATATTTGAGTTAAGTACATGTGTGTAATATTTGAGTTAAGTACATGTGTGTAGTACTAGAGTTAAGTACATGTGTGTAGTACTAGAGTTAAGTACATGTGTGTAGTACTAGAGTTAAGTACATGTGTGTAGTACTAGACTTAAGTACATGTGTGTAGTAGGAGAGTTAAGTACATGTGTGTAGTACTAGAGTTAAGTACATGTGTGTAATACTAGAGTTAAGTACATGTGTGTAGTACTAGAGTACATGTGTGTAGTACTAGAGTTAAGTACATGTGTGTAGTACTAGAGTTAAGTACATGTGTGTAGTACTAGAGTTAAGTACATTTGTGTAATACTAGAGTTAAGTACATGTGTGTAGTACTAGAGTTAAGTCCATGTGTGTAGTACTACAGTACATCTGTGTGGTACTAGAGTTAAGTACATGTGTGTAGTACTAGAGTTAAGTACATGTGTGTAGTACTAGAGTTAAGTACATCTGTGTAGTACTCGAGTTAAGGATATGTGTGTAGTACTAGAGTACATGTGTGTAGTACATGTGTGTAGTACTGGAGTACATGTGTGTAGTACTAGAGTTAAGTACATGTGTGTAGTACTAGAGTTAAGTACATGTGTGTAGTACTAGAGTTAAGTACATGTGTGTAGTAGGAGAGTTAATTACATGGGTGTAGTACTAGAGTTAAGTACATGTGTATAGTACTAGAGTTAAGTACATGTGTGTAGTACTAGAGTTAAGTACATGTGAGTAGTACTAGAGTTAAGTACATGTGTGTAGTACTAGAGTTAAGTACATGTGTGTAGTACTAGAGTTAAGTACATGTGTGTAATACTAGAGTTAAGTACATGTGTGTAGTACTAGAGTTAAGTACATGTGTGTAGTACTAGAGTACATGTGTGTAGTACTAGAGTTAAGTACATGTGTGTAGTACTAGAGTTAAGTACATGTGTGTAGTACTAGAGTTAAGTACATGTGTGTAGTAGGAGAGTTAATTACATGGGTGTAGTACTAGAGTTAAGTACATGTGAGTAGTAGGAGGGTTAAGTACATCTGTGTAGTACTAGAGTTAAGTACATGTGTGTAGTACTAGAGTTAAGTACATGTGTGTAATACTAGAGTTAAGTACATGTGTGTAGTACTAGAGTTAAGTACATGTGTGTAGTGCTAGAGTTAATTACATGTGTGTAGTACTAGAGTTAAGTACATGTGCGTAATACTAGAGTTAAGTACATGTGTGTAGTACTAGAGTTAAGTACATGTGTGTAGTACTAGAGTTAAGTACATGTGTGTAGTACTAGAGTTAAGTACATGTGTGTAGTACTAGAGTTAAGTACATGTGTGTAGTACTAGAGTTAAGTACATGTGTGTAGTACTAGAGTTAAGTACATGTGTGTAGTACTAGAGTTAAGTACATGTGTGTAGTACTAGAGTTAAGTACATGTGTGTAGTACTAGAGTTAAGTACATGTGTGTAGTACTAGAGTTAAGTACATGTGTGTAGTACTAGAGTTAAGTACATGTGTAGTACTAGAGTTAAGTACATGTGTGTAGTACTAGAGTTAAGTACATGTGTGTAGTACTAGAGTTAAGTACATGTGTGTAGTACTAGAGTTAAGTACATGTGTGTAGTACTAGAGTTAAGTACATGTGTGTAGTACTAGAGTTAAGTACATGTGTGTAGTACTAGAGTTAAGTACATGTGTGTAGTACTAGAGTTAAGTACATGTGTGTAGTACTAGAGTTAAGTACATGTGTGTAGTACTAGAGTTAAGTACATGTGTGTAGTACTAGAGTTAAGTACATGTGTGTAGTACTAGAGTTAAGTACATGTGTGTAGTACTAGAATTAAGTACATGTGTGTAGTACTAGAGTTCCGTACATGTGTGTAATACTAGAGTACATGTGTGTAGTACTAGAGTTAAGTACATGTGTGTAGTACTAGAGTTAAGTACATGTGTGAAGAACTAGAGTTAAGTACATGTGTGTAGTACTAGAGTTAAGTACATGTGTGTAGTACTAGAGTTAAGTACATGTGTGTAATACTAGAGTTAAGTACATGTGTGTAGTATTAGACTTAAATACATGATTGAAATATTTGATTTAAGTACATGTGTGTAGTACTAGAGTTAAGTATATGTGTGTAGTACTAGAGTTAAGTACATGTGTGTAGAACTAGAGTTAAGTACATGTGTGTAGTACTAGAGTTAAGTACATGTGTGTAGTACTAGAGTTAAGTACATGTGTGTAGTACTAGAGTTAAGTACATGTGTGTAGTACTAGAGTTAAGTACATGTGTGTAGTACTAGAGTTAAGTACATGTGTGTAGTACTAGAGTTAAGTACATGTGTGTAGTAGTAGAGTTAAGTACATGTGTGTAGTACTAGAGTTAAGTACATGTGTGTAGTACTAGAGTTAAGTACATGTGTGTAGTACTAGAGTTAAGTACATGTGTGTAGTACTAGAGTACATGTGTGTAGTACTAGAGTTAAGTACATGTGTGTAGTACTAGAGTTAAGTACATGTGTGTATTTTCTAGAGTTAAGTACATGTGTGTAATACTAGAGTTAAGTACGACTGTGCAGTACTAGAGTTAAGTACATGTGTGTAGTAGGAGAGTTAAGTACATGTGTGTAATAGTAGAGTTAAATACATGTGTGCAATATTTGAGTTAAGTACATGTGTGTAGTACTAGAGTACATGTGTGTAGTATTAGAGTTAAGTACATGTGTGTAGTACTAGAGTTAAGTACATGTGTGTAATACTAGAGTTAAGTACATGTGTGTAGTACTAGAGTACATGTGTGTAGTACTAATGTACTTGTGTGTAGTACTAGAGTTAAGTACATGTGTGTAGTAATAGAGTTAAGTACATGTGTGTAGTATTAGAGTTAAGTACATTTGTGTCATAGTAGAGTTAAGTACATGTGTGTAGTACTAGAATTAATTACATGTCTGTAGTACTAGAGTACATGTGTGTAGTACTAGAGTTAAGTACATGTGTGTAGTACTAGAGTACATGTGTGTAGTACTAGAGTTAAGTACATGTGTGTAGTACTAGAGTTAAGTACATGTGTGTATTTTCTAGAGTTAAGTACATGTGTGTAGTACTAGAGTACATGTGTGTAGTACTAGAGTTAAGTACATGTGTGTAGTACTAGAGTTAAGTACATGTGTGTAGTAGGAGAGTTAAGTACATGTGTGTAATACTAGAGTTAAGTACATGTGTGTAGTACTAGACTTAAGTACATGTGTGTAGAACTAGAGTGCATGTGTGTAGTACTAGAGTTAAGTACATCTGTGTAATAGTAGAGTTAAATACATCTGTGTACTACTAGAGTTAAGTACATGTGTGTAGTACTAGAGTTAAGTACATGTGTGTATTACTAGAGTTAAGTACATGTGTGTAGTACTAGAGTACATGTGTGTAGTACTAGAGTTAAATACATGTGTGTAGTACTAGAGTTAAGTACATGTGTGTAGTACTAGAGTTAAGTACATGTGTGTAGTACTAGAGTTAAGTACATGTGTGTAGTACTAGAGTACATGTGTGTAGTACTAGAGTTAAGTACATGTGTGTAGTACTAGAGTTAAGTACATGTGTGTAGTACTAGAGTTAAGTACATGTGTGTAGTACTAGAGTTAAGTACATGTGTGTAATACTAGAGTTAAGTACATGTGTGTAGTACTAGAGTACATGTGTGTAGTACTACAGTACTTGTGTGTAGTACTAGAGTTAAGTACATGTGTGTAGTAATAGAGTTAAGTACATGTGTGTAGTATTAGAGTTAAGTACATTTGTGTCATAGTAGAGTTAAGTACATGTGTGTAGTACTAGAATTAATTACATGTCTGTAGTACTAGAGTACATGTGTGTAGTACTAGAGTTAAGTACATGTGTGTAGTACTAGAGTACATGTGTGTAGTACTAGAGTGAAGTACATGTGTGTAGTACTAGAGTTAAGTACATGTGTGTATTTTCTAGAGTTAAGTACATGTGTGTAATACTAGAGTTAAGTACGACTGTGCAGTACTAGAGTTAAGTACATGTGTGTAGTACTAGAGTTAAGTACATGTGTGTAGTACTAGACTTAAGTACATGTGTGTAGTAGGAGAGTTAAGTACATGTGTGTAATACTAGAGTTAAGTACATGTGTGTAGTACTAGACTTAAGTACATGTGTGTAGAACTAGAGTGCATGTGTGTAGTACTAGAGTTAAGTACATCTGTGTAATAGTAGAGTTAAATACATCTGTGTACTACTAGAGTTAAGTACATGTGTGTAGTACTAGAGTTAAGTACATGTGTGTATTACTAGAGTTAAGTACATGTGTGTAGTACTAGAGTACATGTGTGTAGTACTAGAGTTAAATACATGTGTGTAGTACTAGAGTTAAGTACATGTGTGTAGTACTAGAGTACATGTGTGTAGTACTAGAGTTAAGTACATGTGTGTAGTACTAGAGTTAAGTACATGTGTGTAGTACTAGAGTTAAGTACATGTGTGTAGTACTAGACTTAAGTACATGTGTGTAGTAGGAGAGTTAAGTACATGTGTGTAATACTAGAGTTAAGTACATGTGTGTAGTACTAGAGTACATGTTTGTGGTACTAGAGTTAAGTACATGTGTGCAGTACTAGAGTACATGTGTGTGGTACTAGAGTTAAGTACATGAGTGCAGTACTAGAGTACATGTATGTTTTACTAGAGTTAAGTACATGTGTGTAGTACTAGAGTGCGTGTGTGGTACTAGAGTTAAGTACATGTGTGTAGTACTAGAGTGCGTGTGTGGTACTAGAGTTAAGTACATGTGTGTAGTACTAGAGTTAAATACATGTGTGTAGTACTAGAGTGCATGTGTGTAGTACTAGAGTTAAGTACATGTGTGTAGTATTAGAGTTAAGTACATTTGTGTCATACTAGAGTTAAGTACATGTGTGTAGTACTAGAATTAAGTACATGTCTGTAGTACTAGAGTACATGTGTGTAGTACTACAGTTAAGTACATGTGTGTAGTACTAGAGTACATGTGTGTAGTACTGGAGTTAAGTACATGTGTGTAGTACTAGAGTTAAGTACATATGTGAAGTATTATAATTACGTACATCTGTGTAGTACTAGAGGTAAGTACATCTGTGTAGTACTAGAGTTAAGTACATCTGTGTAGTACTAGAGTTAAATTCAACTGTGTAGTACTAGAGTTAAGTACATCTGTGCAGTATTATAATTATGTACATCTGTGTAGTACTAGAGGTAGGTACATCTGTGTAGTGACAGATTTAAGTACAACTGTGTTGTACTAAAATCTGTGTAGTGACAGATTTAAGTACATGTGTTGTACTAGAGTTAAGTACATGTAGTACTTAAGTACATCTGTGTAGTACTCGAGTTAAATATATGTGTGTAGTACTTGAATTAAGTACATCTGTGTAGTACTCGAGTTAAATATATGTGTGTAGTACTCGAGTGAAGTACATCTGTGTAGTACTAGAGTTAAGTACATTTGTGTCATAGTAGAGTTAAGTACATGTGTGTAGTACTAGAATTAATTACATGTCTGTAGTACTAGAGTACATGTGTGTAGTACTAGAGTTAAGTACATGTGTGTAGTACTAGAGTACATGTGTGTAGTACTAGAGTTAAGTACATGTGTGTAGTACTAGAGTTAAGTACATGTGTGTATTTTCTAGAGTTAAGTACATGTGTGTAATACTAGAGTTAAGTACGACTGTGCAGTACTAGAGTTAAGTACATGTGTGTAGTACTAGAGTTAAGTACATGTGTGTAGTACTAGACTTAAGTACATGTGTGTAGTAGGAGAGTTAAGTACATGTGTGTAATACTAGAGTTAAGTACATGTGTGTAGTACTAGACTTAAGTACATGTGTGTAGAACTAGAGTGCATGTGTGTAGTACTAGAGTTAAGTACATGTGTGTATTACTAGAGTTAAGTACATGTGTGTAGTACTAGAGTACATGTGTGTAGTACTAGAGTTAAGTACATGTGTGTAGTACTAGAGTTAAGTACATGTGTGTAGTACTAGAGTACATGTGTGTAGTACTAGAGTTAAGTACATGTGTAGTACTAGAGTTAAGTACATGTGTGTAGTACTAGACTTAAGTACATGTGTGTAGTAGGAGAGTTAAGTACATGTGTGTAATACTAGAGTTAAGTACATGTGTGTAGTACTAGGGTACATGTTTGTGGTACTAGAGTTAAGTACATGTGTGCAGTACTAGAGTACATGTGTGTGGTACTAGAGTTAAGTACATGAGTGCAGTACTAGAGTACATGTGTGTTTTACTAGAGTTAAGTACATGTGTGTAGTACTAGAGTGCGTGTGTGGTACTAGAGTTAAGTACATGTGTGTAGTACTAGAGTTAAGTACATCTGTGTAGTATTCGAGTTAAGTATATGTGTGTAGTACTAGAGTTAAGTACATGTGTGTAGTAGTAGAGTTAAGTACATGTGTGTAGTACTAGAGTTAAGTACATGTGTGTAATACTAGAGTTAAGTACATGTGTGTAGTATTCGAGTTAAGTATATGTGTGTAGTACTAGAGTTAAGTACATGTGTGTAGTAGTAGAGTTAAGTACATGTGTGTAGTACTAGAGTTAAGTACATGTGTGTAGTACTAGAGTTAAGTACATGTGTGTAGTACTAGAGTACATGTCTGTAGTACTAGAGTTAAGTTACATGTGTGTAGTAATAGAGTTAAGTGCATGTGTGTAGTACTAGAGTACATGTGTGTAGTAGTAGAGTTAAGTACATGTGTGTAGTACTAGAGTTAAGTACATGTGTGTAGTACTAGAGTTAAGTACATGTGTGTAGTACTAGAGTACATGTCTGTAGTACTAGAGTTAAGTACATGTGTGTAGTACTAGTGTACATGTGTGTAGTACTAGAGTTAAGTACATGTGTGTAGTACTAGAGTTAAGTACATCTGTGCAGCATTATAATTACGTACATCTGCGTAGTACTAGAGGTAAGTACATCTGTGTAGTACTAGAGTTAAGTACATCTGTGCAGTATTATAATTATGTACATCTGTGTAGTACTAGAGGTAAGTACATCTGTGTAGTGACAGATTTAAGTACATCTGTGTTGTCCTAGAGTTAAGTACATGTATGTAGTACTAGAGTTAAGTACATCTGTGTAGTACTCGAGTTAAGTATATGTGTGTAGTTCTAAAGTTAAGTACATCCGTATAGTACTCAAGTGAAGTACATCTGTGTAGTACTAGAGTTAAGTACATGTGTGTAGTACTAGAGTTAAATACAGTGTGTAGTACTAGAGTACATGTGTGTAATACTAGCGTTAATTACATGTGTGTAGTACTAGAGTTAAGTACATGTGTGTAATATTTGAGTTAAGTACATGTGTGTAATATTTGAGTTAAGTGCATGTGTGTAGTACTAGAGTACATGTGTGTAGTATTAGAGTTAAGTACATGTGTGTAGTACTAGAGTTAAGTACATGTGTGTAGTACTAGACTTAAGTACATGTGTGTAGTAGGAGAGTTAAGTACATGTGTGTAATACTAGAGTTAAGTACATGTGTGAAGTACTAGACTTAAGTACATGTGTGTAGAACTAGAGTGCATGTGTGTAGTGCTAGAGTTAAGTACATGTGTGTAATAGTAGAGTTAAATACATCTGTGTAGTACTAGAGTTAAGTACATGTGTGTAGTACTTGAGTACATGTGTGTGGTACGAGAGTTAAGTACATGTCTGTAGTACTAGAGTACATGTGTGTAGTACTAGAGTTAAGTACATGTGTGTAGTACTAGAGTACATGTGTGTAATACTAGCGTTAAGTACATGTGTGTAATAGTAGAGTTAAATATATCTGTGTAGTACAAGAGTTAAGTACATATGTGTAGTACTAGAGTTAAGTACATGTGTGTAGTACTAGAGTATGTGTGTGGTACTAGAGTTAAGTACATGTGTGTAGTACTAGAGTACATGTGTGTGGTACTAGAGTTAAGTACATATGGGTAGTACTAGATTTAAGTAAATGTGTGTAGTACTACAGTTAAGTACATGTGTGTATTACTAGAGTTAAGTACATGTGTGTAGTACTAGAGTACATGTGTGTAGTACTAGAGTTAAGTACATGTGTGTAGTACTAGAGTTAAGTACATGTGTGTAGTACTAGAGTACATGTGTGTAGTACTAGAGTTAAGTACATGTCTGTAGTACTAGAGTTAAGTACATGTGTGTAGTAGGAGAGTTAAGTACATGTGTGTAATACTAGAGTTAAGTACATGTGTGTAATAGTAGAGTTAATACTGCATGTACTTAACTGTAGTACTACACACATTTACTTAACTCTAGTATTACACACATGTAATCTAGTTCTACACACATGTACTTAACTCTATTACTACACACATGTACTTAACTCTAGTACTACAAACAAGTACTGTAGTACTACACACATGTACTGTAGTACTACACACATGTACTTAACTCTAGTATTACACACATGTACTTAACTCTAGTACTACACACATGTACTTAACTCTAATACTACACACATGTACTCTAGTACTACACACATGTACTTAACTCAAATATTGCACACATGTATTTAACTCTACTATTACACACATGTACTTAACTCTAGGATTACACACATGTACTTAACTCTCCTACTACACACATGTACTTAACTCTAGTACTACACACATGTACTCTAGTACTACACACATGTACTTAACTCTAGTACTACACACATGTACTTAACTCTAGTACTACACACATGTACTCTAGTACTACACACATGTACTTAACTCTAGTAATACACACATGTACTTACCTATAGTACTACACACATTTACTTAAATCTAGTTCTACCCATATGTACTTAAGTCTAGTACTACACAAATGTGCTCTAGTACTACACACATGTATTTAACTCTAGTACTACACACATGTACTTAACTCTAGTACCACACACGTACTCTAGTACTACACACATGTACTTAACTTTAGTACTACACACATGTACTTAACTCTTGTACTACACACATGTACACTAGTACTACACACATTTACTTAAATCTAGTACTACACACATGTACTCTAGTACTACAAACATGTACTTAACTCTAGTACCACACACATGTACTCTAGTACTACACACATGTACTTAACTCTAGTACTACACAGATGTATTTAACTCTACTATTACACACATGTACTTAACTCTAGTACTACACACATGCACTTAACTCTAGTACTACACACATGTACTTGACTCTAGTACTACACACATGTACTTAACTCTAGTACTACACACATGTACTCTAGTACTACACACATGTACTTAACTCTAGTACTACACAGATGTATTTAACTCTACTATTACACACATGTACTTAACTCTAGTACTACACACATGCACTCTAGTTCTACACACATGTACTTAAGTCTAGTACTACACACATGTACTTAACTCTAGTATTACACACATGTACTTAACTCTAGTATTACACACATGTACTTAACTCTAGTACTACACAGATGTACTTCACTCGAGTACTACACACATATATTTAACTCGAGTACTACACAGATGTACTTAACTCAAGTACTACACACATATATTTAACTCGAGTACTACACAGATGTACTTAAGTACTACATGTACTTAACTCTAGTACAACACATGTACTTAAATCTGTCACTACACAGATTTTAGTACAACACAGATGTACTTAAATCTGTCACTACACAGATGTACCTACCTCTAGTACTACACAGATGTACATAATTATAATACTGCACAGATGTACTTAACTCTAGTACTACACAGATGAATTTAAATCTAGTACTACACAGATGTACTTAACTCTAGTACTACACAGATGTACTTACCTCTAGTACTACACAGATGTACGTAATTATAATACTTCACATATGTACTTAACTCTAGTACTACACAGATGTACTTACCTCTAGTACTACACACATGTACTCTAGTACTACACACATGTATTTAACTCTAGTACTACACACATGTACTTAACTCTAGTACTGCACAGTCGTACTTAACTCTAGTATTACACACATGTACTTAACTCTAGAAAATACACACATGTACTTAACTCTAGTACTACACACATGTACTTAACTCTAGTACTACACACATGTACTTAACTCTAGTACTACACACATGTACTCTAGTACTACAAACATGTACTTAACTCTAGTACTACACACATGTACTTAACTCTAGTACCACACACATGTACTCTAGTACTGCACTCATGTACTTAACTCTAGTACCACACACATGTACTCTAGTACTGCACACATGTACTTAACTCTAGTACCACACACATGTACTCTAGTACTACACACATGTACTTAACTCTAGTACTACACACATGTACTCTAGTACTGCACACATGTACTTAACTCTAGTATTACACACATGTACTTAACTCTCCTACTACACACATGTACTTAACTCTAGTACTACACACATGTACTTAACTCTAGTACTACACACATGTACTCTAGTACTACACACATGTACTTAACTCTAGTAGTACACACATGTACTTAACTCTAGTAATACACACATGTACTTAACTCTAGTACTACACACATGTACTTAACTCTAGTAGTACACAGATGTATTTAACTCTAGTACGACACACATGTACTCTAGTACTACACACATGTACTTAACTCTAGTACTACACACATGTACTTAACTCTAGTAGTACACAGATGTATTTAACTCTACTATTACACACATGTACTTAACTCTAGTACTACACACATGCACTCTAGTTCTACACACATGTACTTAGGTCTAGTACTACACACATGTACTTAACTCTAGTATTACACACATGTACTTAACTCTCCTACTACACACATGTACTTAAGTCTAGTACTACACACATGTACTTAACTCTAGTACTACACACATGTACTTAACTCTAGTACTGCACAGTCGTACTTAACTCTAGTATTACACACATGTACTTAACTCTAGAAAATACACACATGTACTTAACTCTAGGACTACACACATGTACTTAACTCTAGTACTACACACATGTACTCTAGTACTACACACATGGACTTAACTCTAGTTCTACACACATGTACTTAAGTCTAGTACTACACACATGTACTTAACTCTAGTATTACACACATGTACTTAACTCTAGTATTACACACATGTACTTAACTCTAGTACTACACAGATGTATTTCACTCGAATACTACACACATATATTTAACTCGAGTACTACACAGATGTACTTAACTCAAGTACTACACACATATATTTAACTCGAGTACTACACAGATGTACTTAAGTACTACATGTACTTAACTCTAGTACAACACATGTACTTAAATCTGTCACAACACAGATTTTAGTACAACACAGATGTACTTAAATCTGTCACTACACAGATGTACCTACCTCTAGTACTACACAGATGTACATAATTATAATACTACACAGATGTACTTAACTCTAGTACTACACAGATGAATTTAAATCTAGTACTACACAGATGTACTTAACTCTAGTACTACACAGATGTACTTACCTCTAGTACTACACAGATGTACTTACCTCTAGTAATACACACATGTACTCTAGTACTACACACATGTATTTAACTCTAGTACTACACACATGTACTTAACTCTAGTACCACACACGCACTCTAGTACTACACACATGTACTTAACTCTAGTACTACACACATGTACTTAACTCTAGTACTACACACATGTACTTAACTCTAGTACTACACACATGTACTCTAGTACTACACACATGTACTTAACTCTAGTACTACACACATGTACTTAACTCTAGTACTACACACATGTACTTAACTCTAGTACTACACACATGTACTTAACTCTAGTACTACACACATGTACTTAACTCTAGTACTACACACATGTACTTAACTCTAGTACTACACACATGTACTTAACTCTAGTACTACACACATGTACTTAACTCTAGTACTACACAGATGTACTTAACTCTAGTATTACACACATGTACTTAACTCTAGTACTACACACATGTACTCTAGTTCTACACACATGTACTTAACTCTAGTACTACACACATGTACTTAACTCTAGTATTACACACATGTACTTAACTCTCCTACTACACACATGTACTTAAGTCTAGTACTACACACATGTACTTAACTCTAGTACTACACACATGTACTTAACTCTAGTACTGCACAGTCGTACTTAACTCTAGTATTACACACATGTACTTAACTCTAGAAAATACACACATGTACTTAACTCTAGTACTACACACATGTACTTAACTCTAGTACTACACACATGTACTCTAGTACTACACACATGTACTTAACTCTAGTACTACACACATGTACTTAACTCTAGTACTACACACATGTACTTAACTCTAGTATTACACACATGTACTTAACTCTAGTATTACACACATGTACTTAACTCTAGTACTACACAGATGTACTTCACTCGAGTACTACACACATATATTTAACTCGAGTACTACACAGATGTACTTAACTCAAGTACTACACACATATATTTAACTCGAGTACTACACAGATGTACTTAAGTACAACATGTACTTAACTCTAGTACAACACATGTACTTAAATCTGTCACTACACAGATTTTAGTACAACACAGATGTACTTAAATCTGTCACTACACAGATGTACCTACCTCTAGTACTACACAGATGTACATAATTATAATACTGCACAGATGTACTTAACTCTAGTACTACACAGATGAATTTAACTCTAGTACTACACAGATGTACTTAACTCTAGTACTACACAGATGTACTTAACTCTAGTACTACACAGATGTACTTACCTCTACTACTACACTCATGTACTCTAGTACTACACACATGTATTTAACTCTAGTACTACACACATGTACTTAACTCTAGTACTACACACATGTACTCTAGTACTACACACATGTACTTAACTCTAGTACTACACACATGTACTTAACTCTAGTACTACACACATGTACTTAACTCTAGTACTACACACATGTACTTAACTCTAGTACCACACACATGTACTTAACTCTAGTACAACACACATGTACTTAACTCTAGTACTACACACATGTACTTAACTCTAGTACTGCACACATGTACTTAACTATAGTACCACACACATGTACTCTAGTACTACACACATGTACTTAACTCTAGTACTACACACATGTACTCTAGTACTGCACACATGTACTTAACTCTCCTACTACACACATGTACTTAACTCTAGGACAACACAGATGTACTTAAATCTGTCACTACACAGATGTACTTACCTCTAGTACTACACAGATGTACATAATTATAATACTGCACAGATGTACTTAACTCTAGTACTACACACATGTACTTAACTCTAGTACTACACACATGTACTTAACTCTAGTACTACACACATGTACTTAACTCTAGTACTACACACATGTACTTGACTCTAGTACTACACACATTTACTTAAATCTAGTACTACACATATGTACTTAACTCTAGTACTACACAAATGTACTCTAGTACTACACACATGTATTTAACTCTAGTACTACACACATGTACTTAACTCTAGTACTACACACATGTACTTAACTCTAGTACTACACACATGTACTTAACTCTAGTACTACACACATGTACTTAACTCTAGTACTACACAAATGTACTTAACTCTAGTATTACACAAATGTACTTAACTCTAGTACTACACACATGTACTTAACTCTAGTACCACACACATGTACTTAACTCTAGTACTGCACAGTTGTACTTAACTCTAGTATTACACACATGTATTTAACTCTAGTACTACACACATGTATTTAACTCTAGTACTACACACATGTACTTAACTCTAGTACTACACACATGTACTTAACTCTAGTATGACACAAATGTACTTAACTCTAGTACTACACACATGTACTTAAGTCTAGTACTACACACATGTACTTAACTCTAGTACTACACACATGTACTTAACTCTAGTACTACACACATGTACTTAACTCTAGTACTACAAACATGTACTTAACTCTAGTACTACACACATGTACTTAACTCTAGTACTACACACATGTACTCAAGTACTACACACATGTACTTAACTCTAGTACTACACAGATGTATTTAACTCAACTATTACACACATGTACTTAACTCTAGCACTACACACATGCACTCTAGTTCTACACACATGTACTTAAGTCTAGTACTTCACACATGTACTTAACTCTAGTATTACACACATGTACTTAACTCTCCTACTACACACATGTACTTAAGTCTAGTACTACACACATGTACTTAACTCTAGTACTACACACATGTACTTAACTCTAATACTACACACATGTACTCTAGTACTACACACATGCACTTAACTCAAATATTACACACATGTACTTAACTCAAATATTACACACATGTACTTAACTCTAGTACTACACACATGTACTTAACGCTAGTATTACACACATGTACTCTAGTACTACACACATGTACTTAACTCAAATATTACACACATGTACTTAACTCTAGTACTACACACATGTATTTAACTCTAGTACTACACAGATGTACTTAACTCAAGTACTACATACATGTACTTAACTCTAGGACAACACAGATGTACTTAAATCTGTCACTACACAGATGTACTTAAATCTGTCACTACACAGATGTACTTACCTCTAGTACTACACAGATGTACATAATTATAATACTGCAAAGATGTACTTAACTCTAGTACTACACAGATGTACTTACCTCTAGTACTACGCAGATGTACGTAATTATAATGCTGCACAGATGTACTTAACTCTAGTACTACACACATGTACTTAACTCTAGTACTACACACATGTACACTAGTACTACACACATGTACTTAACTATAATACTACACACATGTACTTAACTCTAGTACTACACACATGTACTTAACTCTAGTACTACACACATGTACTTAACTCTACTACTACACACATGTACTTAACTCTAGTACTACACACATGTACTTAACTCGAGTACTACACACATGTAACTTAACTCTAGTACTACACACATGTACTTAACTCTAGTACTACACACATGTACTTAACTCTAGTACTACACACATGTACTTAACTCTAGTACTACACACATGTACTTAACTCTAGTACTACACACATGTACTTAACTCTAGTACTACACACATGTACTTGACTCTAGTACTACACACATTTACTTAAATCTAGTACTACACATATGTACTTAACTCTAGTACTACATAAATGTACTCTAGTACTACACACATGTATTTAACTCTAGTACTACACACATGTACTTAACTCTAGTACTACACACATGTACTCTAGTACTACACACATGTACTTAACTCTAGTACTACACACATGTACTTAAGTCTAGTACTACACACATGTACTCTAGTACTACAAACATGTACTTAACTCTAGTACTACACACATGTACTTAACTCTAGTACTACACACATGTACTTAACTCTAGTACTACACACATGTACTTAACTCTAGTACTACACACATGCACTTAACTCTAGTACTACACACATGTACTCAAGAACTACACACATGTACTTAACTCTAGTACTACACAGATGTATTTAACTCTACTATTACACACATGTACTTAACTCTAGTACTACACACATGCACTCTAGTACTACACACATGTACTTAAGTCTAGTACTACACACATGTACTTAACTCTAGTACTACACACATGTACTTAACTCTAGTACTACACACATGTACTTAACTCTAGTACTACACACATGTACTTAACTCTAGTACTACACACATGTACTTAACTCTAGTACTACACACATGTACTTAACTCTAGTACTACACACATGTACTCTAGTACTACACACATGTACTTAACTCTAGTACTACACAGATGTATTTAACTCTACTATTACACACATGTACTTAACTCTAGTACTACACACATGTACTTAACTCTAGTACTACACACATGTACTCTAGTACTACACACATGTACTTAACTCTAGTATTACACACATGTACTTAACTCTAGTACTACACACATGTACTTAACTCTAATACTACACACATGTACTCTAGTACTACACACATGTACTTAACTCAAATATTACACACATGTACTTAACTCAAATATTACACACATGTACTTAACTCTAGTACTACACACATGTACTTAACTCTAGTATTACACACATGTACTTAACTCTAGTACTACACACATGTATTTAACTCTAGTACTACACACATGTACTTAACTCTAGTACTACACAGATGTACTTCACTTGAGTACTATACGGATGTACTTAACTCTAGAACTACACACATATACTTAACTCGAGTACTACACAGATGTACTTAACTCTAGTACTACATACATGTACTTAACTCTAGGACAACACAGATGTACTTAAATCTGTCACTACACAGATGTACTTACCTCTAGTACTACACAGATGTACATAATTATAATACTGCACAGATGTACTTAACTCTAGTACTACACAGATGTACTTACCTCTAGTACTACGCAGATGTACGTAATTATAATGCTGCACAGATGTACTTAACTCTAGTACTACACACATGTACTTAACTCTAGTACTACACACATGTACACTAGTACTACACACATGTACTTAACTCTACTACTACACACATGTACTTAACTCTAGTACTACACACATGTACTTGACTCTAGTACTACACACATTTACTTAAATCTAGTACTACCCATATGTACTTAACTCTAGTACTACACAAATGTACTCTAGTACTACACACATGTATTTAACTCTAGTACCACACACGTACTCTAGTACTACACACATGTACTTAACTCTAGTACCACACACATGTACTTAAGTCTTGTACTACACACATGTACTCTAGTACTACAAACATGTACTTAACTCTAGTACTACACACATGTACTCTAGTACTACACACATGTACTTAACTCTAGTACTACACACATGTACTCTAGTACTACAGACATGTACTTAACTCTCGTACCACACACATGTACTCAAGTACTACACACATGTACTTAACTCTAGTACTACACAGATGTATTTAACTCTACTATTACACACATGTACTTAACTCTAGCACTACACACATGCACTCTAGTTCTACACACATGTACTTAAGTCTAGTACTTCACACATGTACTTAACTCTAGTATTACACACATGTACTTAACTCTCCTACTACACACATGTACTTAACTCTAGTACTACACACATGTACTTAACTCTAGTACTACACACATGTACTTAACTCAAATATTACACACATGTACTTAACTCAAATATTACACACATGTACTTAACTCTAGTACTACACACATGTACTTAACTCTAGTATTACACACATGTACTCTAGTACTACACACATGTATTTAACTCTAGTACTACACACATGTACTTAACTCTAGTACTACACAAATGTACTTCACTTGAGTACTATACGGATGTACTTAACTCTAGAACTACACACATATACTTAACTCGAGTACTACACAGATGTACTTAACTCTAGTACTACATACATGTACTTAACTCTAGGACAACACAGATGTACTTAAATCTGTCACTACACAGATGTACTTACCTCTAGTACTACACAGATGTACATAATTATAATACTGCACAGATGTACTTAACTCTAGTACTACACAGATGTACTTTCCTCTAGTACTACGCAGATGTACGTAATTATAATGCTGCACAGATGTACTTAACTCTAGTACTACACACATGTACTTAACTCTAGTACTACACACATGTACACTAGTACTACACACATGTACTTAACTATAATACTACACACATGTACTTAACTCTAGTACTACAGACATGTACTCTAGTACTACACACATGTACTTAACTCTAGTACTACACACATGTACTTAACTCTAGTACTACACACATGTACTTAACTCTAGTACTACACACATGTACTTAACTCTATTACTACACACATGTAACTTAACTCTAGTACTACAGACATGTACTCTAGTACTACACACATGTACTTAACTCTAGTACTACACACATGTACTTAACTCTAGTACTACACACATGTACTTAACTCTACTACTACACACATGTACTTAACTCTAGTACTACACACATGTACTTGACTCTAGTACTACACACATTTACTTAAATCTAGTACTACCCATATGTACTTAACTCTAGTACTACACAAATGTACTCTAGTACTACACACATGTATTTAACTCTAGTACTACACACATGTACTTAACTCTAGTACCACACATGTACTCTAGTACTACACACATGTACTTAACTCTAGTACCACACACATGTACTTAAGTCTTGTACTACACACATGTACTCTAGTACTACAAACATGTACTTAACTCTAGTACTACACACATGTACTTAACTCTAGTACTACACACATGTACTCTAGTACTACACACATGTACTTAACTCTAGTACTACACACATGTACTTAACTCTAGTACCACACACATGTACTCAAGTACTACACACATGTACTTAACTCTAGTACTACACAGATGTATTTAACTCTACTATTACACACATGTACTTAACTCTAGCACTACACACATGCACTCTAGTTCTACACACATGTACTTAAGTCTAGTACTTCACACATGTACTTAACTCTAGTATTACACACATGTACTTAACTCTCCTACTACACACATGTACTTAAGTCTAGTACTACACACATGTACTTAACTCTAGTACTACACACATGTACTTAACTCTAATACTACACACATGTACTCTAGTACTACACACATGTACTTAACTCAAATATTACACACATGTACTTAACTCAAATATTACACACATGTACTTAACTCTAGTACTACACACATGTACTTAACTCTAGTATTACACACATGTACTCTAGTACTACACACATGTATTTAACTCTAGTACTACACACATGTACTTAACTCTAGTACTACACAGATGTACTTCACTCTAGTACTACACACATGTACTTAACTCTAGTACTACACAGATGTACTTAACTCTAGTACTACACAGATGTACTTAACTCTAGTACTACACACATGTACTTAACTCTAGTACTACACAGATGTACTTAAATCTGTACTACACACATGTACTTAACTCTAGTACTACACACATGTACTTAATTCTAGTACTACACACATGTACTTAACTCTAGTACTACACACATGTACTTAACTCTAGTACTACACACATGTACTCTAGTACTACACACATGTACTTAACTCTAGTACTACACACATGTACTTAACTCTAGTACTACACACATGTACTTAACTCTAGTACTACACACATGTACTTAACTCTAGTACTACACACATGTAATTAACTCTAGTACTACACACATGTACTTAACTCTAGTACTACACACATGTACTTAACTCTAGTACTACACACATGTACTTAACTCTAGTACTACACACATGTACTTAACTCTAGAACTACACACATGTACTTAACTCTAGTACTACACACATGTACTTAACTCTAGTACTACACACATGTACTTAACTCTAGTACTACACACATGTACTTAACTCTAGTACTACACACATGTACTTAACTCTAGTACTACACACATGTACTTAACTCTAGTACTACACACATGTACTTAACTCTAGTACTACACACATGTACTTAACTCTAGTACTACACACATGTACTTAACTCTAGTACTACACACATGTACTTAACTCTAGTACTACACACATGTACTTAACTCTAGTACTACACACATGTACTTAACTCTAGTACTACACACATGTACTTAACTCTAGTACTACACACATGTACTTAACTCTAGTACTACACACATGTACTTAACTCTAGTACTACACACATGTACTTAACTCTAGTACTACACACATGTACTTAACTCTAGTACTACACACATGTACTTAACTCTAGTACTACACAAATTTACTTTACTCTAGTATTACACAAAAGTACTTAACTCTAGTACTACACACATGTACTTAACTGTAGTACTACACAAATGTACTTAACTCTAGTACTACACACATGTACTTAACTCTAGTACTACACACATGTACTCTAGTACTACACACATGTACTTAACTCTAGTACTACACACATGTACTTAACTCTATTACTGCACACATATACTTAACTCTAGTACTACACAGATGTACTTAACTCTAGTACTACACACATGTACTTAACTCTAGTATTACACACATGTACTTAACTCTAGTATTAGACAAATGTACTTAACTCTAGTACTACACACATGTACTTAACTCTAGTACTACACACATGTACCTAACTCTAGTATTACACAAATGTACTTAACTCTAGTACTACACAAATGTACTTAACTCTAGTACTACACACATGTTATTAACTCTAGTACTACACAAATGTGCTTAACTCTAGTATTACACAAATGTACTTAACTCTAGTACTACTCACATGTACTTAACTCTAGTACTACACCCATGTAATTAACACTGGTACTACACACATGGACTTAACTCTAGTACTGCACACTTGTACTTAACTCTAGTATTACACACATGTACTTAACTCTAGTACTGCACAGATGTACTTAACTCTCCTACTACACACATGTACTTAACTCTAGTACTACACACATGTACTTAACTCTAGTACTACACACATGTACTTAACTCTAGTACTACACACATGTACTCTAGTACTACACACATGTACTTAACTCTAGTACTACACACATGTACTTAACTCTAGTACTACACACATGTACTTAACTCTAGTACTACACACATGTACTTAACTCTAGTACTACACACATGTACTTAACTCTAGTACTACACACATGTACTTAACTCTAGTACTACACACATGTACTTAACTCTAGTACTACACACATGTACTTAACTCTAGTACTACACACATGTACTTAACTCTAGTACTACACACATGTACTTAACTCTAGTACTACACACATGTACTTAACTCTAGTACTACACACATGTACTTAACTCTAGTACTACACACATGTACTTAACTCTAGTACTACACACATGTACTTAACTCTAGTACTACACACATGTACTTAACTCTAGTACTACACACATGTACTTAACTCTAGTACTACACACATGTACTTAACTCTAGTACTACACACATGTACTTAACTCTAGTACTACACACATGTACTTAACTCTAGTACTACACACATGTACTTAACTCTAGTACTACACACATGTACTTAACTCTAGTACTACACACATGTACTTAACTCTAGTACTACACACATGTACTTAACTCTAGTACTACACACATGTACTTAACTCTAGTACTACACACATGTACTTAACTCTAGTACTACACACATGTACTTAACTCTAGTACTACACACATGTACTTAACTCTAGTACTACACACATGTACTTAACTCTAGTACTACACACATGTACTTAACTCTAGTACTACACACATGTACTTAACTCTAGTACTACACACATGTACTTAACTCTAGTACTACACACATGTACTTAACTCTAGTACTACACACATGTACTTAACTCTAGTACTACACACATGTACTTAACTCTAGTACTACACACATGTACTTAACTCTAGTACTACACACATGTACTTAACTCTAGTACTACACACATGTACTTAACTCTAGTACTACACACATGTACTTAACTCTAGTACTACACACATGTACTTAACTCTAGTACTACACACATGTACTTAACTCTAGTACTACACACATGTACTTAACTCTAGTACTACACACATGTACTTAACTCTAGTACTACACACATGTACTTAACTCTAGTACTACACACATGTACTTAACTCTAGTACTACACACATGTACTTAACTCTAGTACTACACACATGTACTTAACTCTAGTACTACACACATGTACTTAACTCTAGTACTACACACATGTACTTAACTCTAGTACTACACACATGTACTTAACTCTAGTACTACACACATGTACTTAACTCTAGTACTACACACATGTACTTAACTCTAGTACTACACACATGTACTTAACTCTAGTACTACACACATGTACTTAACTCTAGTACTACACACATGTACTTAACTCTAGTACTACACACATGTACTTAACTCTAGTACTACACACATGTACTTAACTCTAGTACTACACACATGTACTTAACTCTAGTACTACACACATGTACTTAACTCTAGTACTACACACATGTACTTAACTCTAGTACTACACACATGTACTTAACTCTAGTACTACACACATGTACTTAACTCTCGTACTACACACATGTACTTAACTCTAGTACTACACACATGTACTTAACTCTAGTACTACACACATGTACTTAACTCTAGTACTACACACATGTACTTAACTCTAGTACTACACACATGTACTCTAGTACTACACACATGTACTTAACTCTAGAACTACAGACATGTACTTAACTCTAGTATTATACACATGTACTTAACTCTAGTACTACACACATGTACTTAACTCTAGTACTACACACATGTACTTAACTCTAATACTACACACATGTACTCTAGAACTACAGACATGTACTTAACTCTAGTATTATACACATGTACTTAACTCTAGTACTACACACATGTACTTAACTCTAGTACAACACAGATGTACTTAAATCTGTCACTACACAGATGTACTTACCTCTAGTACTACACAGATGTACATAATTATAATACTGCACAGATGTACTTAACTCTAGTACTACACACATGTACTTAACTCTAGTACTGCACAGTCGTACTTAACTCTAGTATTACACACATGTACTTAACTCTACTACTACACACATGTACTTAACTCTAGTACTACACACATGTACTTAACTCTAGTACTACACACATGTACTTAACTCTAGTACTACACACATGTACTTAACTCTAGTACTACACACATGTACTTAACTCTAGTACTACACACATGTACTTAACTCTAGTACTACACACATGTACTTAATTCTAGTACTACACACATGTACTTAACTCTAGTACTACACACATGTACTTAACTCTAATACTACACACATGTACTTAACTCTAGTACTACACACATGTACTCTAGTACTACACACATGTACTTAACTCTAGTACTACACACATGTACTTAACTCTAGTACTACACACATGTACTTAACTCTAGTACTACACACATGTACTTAACTCTAGTATTACACACATGTAATCTAGTACTACACACATGTACTTAACTCTATTACTACACACATGTACTTAACTCTAGTACTACACACATGTACTTAACTCTAGTACTACACACATGTACTTAACTCTAGTACTACACACATGTACTTAACTCTAGTACTACACACATGTACTCTAGTACTACACACATGTACTAAACTCTAGTACTACACACATGTACTTAACTCTAGTACTACACACATGTACTTAACTCAAATATTGCACACATGTACTTAACTCAAATATTACACACATGTACTTAACTCTAGTACTACACACATGTACTTAACTCTAGTACTACACACATGTACTTAACTCTAGTACTACACACATGTATTTAACTCTAGTACTACACACATGTACTTAACTCTAGTATTACACACATGTACTTAACTCTAGTATTACACACATGTACTTAACTCTAGTACTACATACATGTACACGAGTACTACACACATGTACTTAACTCTAGTACTAGACACATGTACTTAACTCTAGTACTACACACATATACTTAACTCTAGTACTACACAGATGTACTTAAGTACTACATGTACTTAACTCTAGTACAACACATGTACTTAAATCTGTCACTACACAGATTTTAGTACAACACAGATGTACTTAAATCTGTCACTACACAGATGTACCTAACTCTAGTACTACACAGATGTACATAATTATAATACTGCACAGATGTACTTAACTCTAGTACTACACAGATGTATTTAACTCTACTACTACTCAGATGTACTTAACTATAAAGCTCCACACATGTACTTAACTCTAGTACTACACATATGTACTTAATTATAATACTTCACAGATGTACTTAACTCTAGTACTACACACATGTACTTAACTCTAGTACTACACACATGTACTTAACTCTAGCACTACACACATGTACTTAACTCTAGTACTACACACATGTACTTAACTCTAGTACTACACACATGTACTTAACTCTAGTACTACACACATGTACTTAACTCTAGTACTACACACATGTACTTAACTCTAGTACTACACACATGTACTTAACTCTTGTACTACACACATGTACTTAACTCTAGTACTACACACATGTACTTAACTCTAGTACTACACACATGTACTTAACTCTAGTACTACACACATCTACTTAACTCTAGTACTACACACATCTACTTAACTCTAGTAGTACACACATGTACTTAACTCTAATACTACTCACATGTACTTAACTCTAGTACTACACACATATACTTAACTCTAATACTACTCACAAGTACTTAACTCTAGTACTACACACATGTACTTAACTCTAGTACAACACACATGTACTTAACTCCTGAACTAATGACATGTACTGAAGTAAAAGACTACACACATTTAACTCTACTACTACACACATGTACTTAACTCTAGTACTACACACATGTACTTAACTCTAGTACTACACACATTTACTTAACTCTAGTACTACACACATGTATTTAACTCTACTATTACACACATGTACTTAACTCTAGTACTACACACATGTACTTAACTCTAGTACTACACACATGTACTTAACTCTAGTACTACACACATGTACTTAACTCTAGTATTACACACATGTACTTAACTCTAGTACTACACACATGTACTTAACTCTAGTACTGCACAGATGTACTTAACTCTAGTATTACACACATGTATTTAACTCTATTACTACACACATGTACTTTACTCTAGAACTACACACATGTACTTAACTCTAGTACTACACACGTACTCTAGTACTACACACATGTACTTAACTCTAGTACTACACACATGTACTTAACTCTATTACTACACACATGTACTTAACTCTAGTACTACACACAGGTACTTAACTCTAGTACTGCACAGTTGTACTTAACTCTAGTACTACACACATGTACTTAACTGTAGTACTACACACATGTATTTAACTCTAGTACTACACACATGTATTTAACTCTAGTACCACACACATGTACTCTAGTACTACACACATGTACTTAACTCTAGTACTACACACATGTACTTAACTCTAGTACTACACACATGTACTTAACTCTAGTACTACACACATGTACTTAACTCTAGTACTACACACATGTACTTAACTCTAGTACCACACACATGTACTCTAGTACTACACACATGTACTTAACTCTAGTACTACACACATGTACTCTAGTACAACACACATGTACTTAACTCTAGTACCACACACATGTACTTAACTCTAGTAGGACACAGATGTTCTTAACTCGAGTACTACACACATGTACTTAACTCTAGTACTACACACATGTACTTAACTCTAGTACTACACACATGTACTTAACTCTAGTACTACACACATGTACTTAACTCTAGTAGTACACACATGTACTTAACTCTAGTACTACACACATGTACTTAACTCTAGTACTACACACATTTACTTAAATCTAGTACTACACACATGTACTTAACTCTAGTACTACACACATGTACTTAACTCTAGTACTACACACAAGTACTCTAGTACTACACGCATGTACTCTAGTACTACACACATGTACTTAACTCTAGTATTACAAACATGTACTTAACTCTAGTACTACACACATGTACTCTAGTACTACACACATGTACTTAACTCAAATATTGCACACATGTACTTAACTCAAATATTACACACATGTACTTAACTCTAGTACTACACAGATGTACTTCACTCGAGTACTACACGGATGTACTTAACTCTAGTACTACACACATATATTTAACTCGAGTACTACACAGATGTACTTAAGTACAACATGTACTTAACTCTAGTACAACACATGTACTTAAATCTGTCACTACACAGATTTTAGTACAACACAGATGTACTTAAATCTGTCACTACACAGATGTACCTACCTCTAGTACTACACAGATGTACATAATTATAATACTGCACAGATGTACTTAACTCTAGTACTACACAGATGTACTTACCTCTAGTACTACACAGATGTATGTAATTATAATACTTCACATATGTACTTAACTCTAGTACTACACAGATGTACTTACCTCTAGTACTACACTCATGTACTCTAGTACTACACACATGTATTTAACTCTAGTACTACACACATGTACTTAGCTCTAGTACCACACACGCACTCTAGTACTACACACATGTACTTAACTCTAGTACTACACACATGTACTTAACTCTAGTACTACACACATGTACTCTAGTACTACAAACATGTACTTAACTCTAGTACTACACACATGTACTTAGCTCTAGTACCACACACATGTACTCTAGTACTGCACACATGTACTTAACTCTAGTACCACACACATGTACTCTAGTACTGCACACATGTACTTAACTCTAGTACCACACACATGTACTCTAGTACTACACACATGTACTTAACTCTAGTACTACACACATGTACTCTAGTACTACACACATGTACTTAACTCTAGTACAACACACATGTACTTAACTCGAATACTACACAGATGTATTTAACTCTACTATTACACACATGTACTTAACTCTAGTATTACACACATGTACTTAACTCTCCTACTACACACATGTACTTAACTCTAGTACTACAGACATGTACTTAACTCTAGTACTACACACATGTACTCTAGTACTACACACATGTACTTACCTCTAGTACTACACACATGTACTTAACTCTAGTACTACACACATGTACTCTAGTACTACACACATGTACTTAACTCTAGTAATACACACATGTACTTAACTGTAGTACTACACACATTTACTTAAATCTAGTACTACCCATATGTACTTAACTCTAGTACCACACACATGTACTCTAGTACTACACACATGTACTTAACTCTAGTACCACACACATACTCTAGTACTACACACATGTACTTAACACTAGTACTACACACATGTACTTAACTCTTGTACTACACACATGTACTCTAGTACTACAAACATGTACTTAACTCTAGTACTACACACATGTACTCTAGTCCTACACACATGTACTTAACTCTAGTACCACACACATGTACTCTAGTACTACACACATGTACTTAATTCTAGTACTACACAGATGTATTTAACTCTACTATTACACACATGTACTTAACTCTAGTACTACACACATGCACTCTAGACTAGACTTAAGTACATGTGTAGACATGTACTTAAGTCTAGTACTACACACATGTACTTAACTCTAGTACTACACACATGTACTTAACTCTAGTACTGCACAGTCGTACTTAACTCTAGTATTACACACATGTACTTAACTCTAGAAAATACACACATGTACTTAACTCTAGTACTACACACATGTACTTAACTGTAGTACTACACACATTTACTTAAATCTAGTACTACCCATATGTACTTAACTCTAGTACTACACACATGTACTTAACTATAATACTACACACATGTACTCTAGTACTACACACATGTACTTAACTCAGATATTACACACATGTACTTAACTCAAATATTACACACATGTACTTAACTCTAGTACTACACACATGTACTTAACTCTAGTATTACACACATGTACTCTAGTACTACACACATGTACTTAACTCTAGTATTACACACATGTATTTCACTCTAGTACTACAAACATGTACTTAACTCTAGTACTTCACACATGTACTTAACTCTAGTACCACACACATGTACTCTAGTACTGCACACATGTACTTTACTCTAGTACTACACACATGTACTTAACTCTAGTACCACACACATGTACTCTAGTACTACAGACATGTACTTAACTCTAGTACTACACACATGTACTCTAGTACTACAGACATGTACTTAACTCTAGTACCACACACATGTACTCTAGTACTACACACATGTACTTAACTCTAGAAAATACACACATGTACTTAACTCTAGTACTACACACATGTACTTAACTGTAGTACTGCACACATTTACTTAAATCTAGTACTACCCATATGTACTTAACTCTAGTACTACACACATGTACTTAACTATAATACTACACACATGTACTCTAGTACTACACACATGTACTTAACTCAAATATTACACACATGTACTTAACTCTAGTACTACACACATGTACTTAACTCTAGTATTACACACATGTACTCTAGTACTACAAACATGTACTTAACTCTAGTACTACACACATGTACTTAACTATAATACTACACACATGTACTCTAGTACTGCACACATGTACTTTACTCTAGTACTACACACATGTACTTAACTCTAGTACCACACACATGTACTCTAGTACTACACACATGTACTTAATTCTAGTACTACACACATGTACTCTAGTACTACAGACATGTACTTAACTCTAGTACCACACACATGTACTCTAGTACTACACACATGTATTTAACTCTAGTACTACACACATGTACTCTAGTACTACAGACATGTACTTAACTCTAGTACCACACACATGTACTCTAGTACTACACACATGTACTTAACTCTAGTACTACACAGATGTATTTAACTGTACTATTACACACATGTACTTAACTCTAGTACTACACACATGCACTCTAGTTCTACACACATGTACTTAAGTCTAGTACTACACACATGTACTTAACTCTCCTACTACACACAGCATGGGATGTAATGGCGACTGTAGCCACAGAGGCTACAGTCGCCACACTGTCAAAGACAACATGTCTTTGACAGTGACTGGTCTTGGGTGTCTCAAAATGGATGACCTGTGTTCTGCTGACATGCCTGTTCCCGAGGATGATACGACTCGTCCGAGAAAGGTGACAGATTTTCTGCAGCACTGAAGCTTTTTCTTTGACACCTTGAAGCCGAATGAGTGCAAAGCACGCAACAAAACATCAGTGGCTCGCAGACAAGACTCAACGGTTGGAGCACCCAGCAAAAGATCGTCAACATACATCAGCAACTTACACTGGGGTGGGAGTGTCACGTCCATCAGCAAAGATTTCAAAACTTGGTTGAAGATTCCTGGGAACACTTGTGTCCTTGCGGTAGTCTGGTGTACTGCAATCTGCAGCCCTTGTAAGTGAAGGCAAAGTACTTTCTACACTGTCTAGCCAACGGCAAGCAGAAGTATGCATTTGCCAGATCAATTGCAGTAAACCACTGCAAATCTGGCCCCAAAGATGTCAAAAGTCTGTGAGGATCTGGGACAGGAAGAACAGGAGTCTCCGTAACTTCATTAATGGCTCTCAAATCATGGGCCATTCTCCAGATGTCACCTGTGGCTTTCAACACTGGCCGCAATGGGGTACTCCACGATGAATCTGACTGTTCTAACACTCCTGCATCCCACAGACCACAGACTGTTTCTTCCATGCCCTCATCAGCAGCTTCTGGCCACCGATACTGGGCACGATAGACACCTGTGTTTTTAGCCTGATCACTCATTTCTATCACAACCTCTGGTATCTTGGTGCAATGTCCTACATCGTATGGTCCTTGGGTCTAACACGGCTGCTGCACTGTCATGGTCAGACAACTCACGTCCGTGATGTCTGTCAAGAATCTCGTGTTGTAGAATGCATGTGTCAGTTGTATGAATGTGAATTCTGTATGCATCAGCTGTGGGTGAGAACTGAATGTCAGGTGTCTCACCAGGTTGCCAATTAATGAGTGTCTTTTAACCATGGGGCCTAATTCATGCTTCATTTGTGGGTGCCAAGGCCAAAGAGATGTGTGGAAGTGCCTCATCCTCCATTTTATACCACTGTTTTTGTTCTTGAGTGAGATCACAAAGTGCCACAACACCAATTTCAGAGATGTAAATGGATAATGATCTTACCTCCCACGAATCACCCTCAATTAGCCTAAACTCCTCACCGTACATTTCATCCTGATTTCTGTCATAATAGAGAGTGCAATGTAGAGGATCGATGGGCGGGTGGTATGGTCCCAGAGACCTAATCCAAGGTTTCCACAGCTGGAATACAGATCTCAGTCCCTTTGTTGTTGGTGTTTCTGGGTCAAGACACGCCCAGTATATGTCAGCACTGTGTTTTTCAGACAGGTTTGGTTTCATGAGCCACTGTCCTGTATGTCCGTGACTAGAGCATGTGAATGTTTGTCCATTTGAAAACGTAACACAGAGTCCTTGATGTCCACACAACATTGTGGCACCAGTGGAAGTCAACAAGTTTCTGCCCATTAAGTTCACTGGTGTCCCAGGTGAGTGAACAAACGAATGAAAAAGTGTATGTCCAGCAATTTGTGTCCTTAGAGGTTTGGTGAATGGCAGTGACTTAGGTTGTCCCGAGAAGCCCACAAGTGACATGGTGTCTTTGGTCAACGCAGCCTTTGGCAATGGAACATTCAGGGATGAATAGGTAGCTCCAGTGTCCACAAGTGCCATGATCTTTTGACCATCCACGTCCATAGGAAGCATAGGTTCTGCCATTCCCTCGCCTCCAGAGCCGCTCAGGCCTCCCTAGCAGTTGCCGTTCACAAGATCTAATCACAATTACACGCTTACCACATCAGTGATACATTTCCAACAACTTTCATACTTTTAGACAGGCCAATAGCAGAATTTTGACATGTTAGTAACAGGCATTCTGCTTACCTTTCAGTTTGGGCCCAGGAAAGTTGTTTTCAATGTGTCACGATGTCACACGACGTCACCCTCGACTGACCGGGCAAAACTCAGGTACTCCGGCGATCACGTCAGGGAACGCAGTATCAGCCCCTCCCTCGGTACGCCTTTGTTCCAGAGATGTTAAAGGCACAATATGAATTTTATAATGACTGGTAGAAATGACTACATTCTTCGTTACAAGTCATATATTAAAGGCACACAATGAATTTATAATCAGTAGTGAAAATGATTATATTCTTCAGTAGTAAAAATGATTATACTCTTCATGATACGCGAGTTAAGTACATGTGTGTAGTACTAGAGTTAAGTATGTGTGTGTAGTACTAGAGTTAAGTACATGTGTGTATAGTAGGAGAGTTAAGTACATCTGTGCAGTACTAGAGTTAAGTACATGTGTGTAATACTAGAGTTAAGTACATGTGTGTAGTACTGGAGTTAAGTACATGTGTGTAGTACAAGAGTTAAGTACATGTGTGTCGTACTAGTTTTAATTACATGTGTGTAGTACTAGAGTTAAGTACATGTGTGTAGTACTAGAGTTAAGTAAATGTGTGTAGTACTAGAATACATGTGTGTACTACAAGAGTTAAGTACATGTGTGTAGTAGTAGAGTTAAGTACATGTGTGTAGTGCTAGAGTTAAGTGCATTTGTGTAATACTAGAGTTAAGTACATGTGTGTAGTACTAGAGTACATGTGTGTAGTACTAGAGTTAAGTGCATGTGTGCAGTACTAGAGTTAAATACATGTGTGTAGTACTAGAGTTAAGTACATGTGTGTAATACTAGAGTTAAGTACATGTGTGTAGTACTAGAGTTAAGTACATGTGTGTAGTACTAGAGTTAAGTACATGTGTGTAGTACTACAGTTAAGTACATGTGTGTAGTACTAGAGTACATGTGTGTAGTACTAGAGTTAAGTGCATGTGTGCAGTACTAGAGTTAAATACATGTGTGTAGTACTAGAGTAAAGTACATGTGTGTACTACTAGAGTTAAGTACATGTGTGTAGTACTAGAGAACATGTGTGTGGTACTAGAGTTAAGTCCATGTGTGTAGTACAAGAGTTAAGTACATGTGTGTAGTACTAGAGTTAAGTACATTTGTGTAATACTAGAGTTAAGTACATGTGTGTAGTACTAGAGTTAAGTATATGTGTGGAGTACTACAGTACATGTGTGTAGTATTAGAGTTAAGTACATGTGTATAATACTAGAGTTAAGTACAACTGTGCAGTACTAGACTTAAGAACATGTGTGTAGTACTAGAGTTAAGTACATGTGTGTAGTACAAGAGTTAAGTACATGTGTGGAATACTAGAGTACATGTGTGTAGTACTAGTTATGTACATGTGTGTAGTCCTAGAGTTAAGTACATTTGTGTAGTACTAGAGTTAAGTACATGTGTGTAGTACTAGAGTTAAGTGCATTTGTGTAATGCTAGAGTTAAGTACATGTGTGTAGTACTAGAGTTAAGTACATGTGTGTAGTACTAGAGTACATGTGTGTAGTACTAGAGTTAAGTGCATGTGTGCAGTAATAGAGTTAAGTACATGTGTGTAGTACTAGAGTTAAGTACATGTGTGTAGTACTAGAGTTATTCAGAGTTTCTGATGCTAAAATGACATGATTTTACGCTTAAACATGCTGATAAATAGAATTTTGTGGCCAGGATAGCCCTATGGCTTCTATGCGTTACAATGCATTCTGGCTGAACATAACAAATGAAGTTGTGGAAAAACTACAAAAGATGTCAATGCCATTTTTGCTGTGTAAGTAGGGCTTTGGGACCTGTACAAAATACGTTTAGAATCTTGGTTCTATCTCATTCTATGCTGAAGTTATAACCGTTGTCATCTTTTTATGACCGCAAATTGCTTTTCAGCGCATAATAAGCATTCTGAGACAATGTATGCAATCCTGACTTTAGGAGTAAAAACTTGTTAAAACTACACTGTGGAGACGTCTCATGCTAAAATAACATGATTTTACGCTTAAACATGCTGATAAATAGAATTTTGTTGCCAGGATAGCCCTATGGCTTCTATGCGTTACAATGCATTCTGGCTGAACATATCAAATGAAGTTGTGGAAAAACTACAAAAGATGTCAATGCCATTTTTGCTGTGTAAGTAGGGCTTTGGGACCTGTACAAAATACATTTGGAATCTTGGTTCTATCTCATTCTATGCTGAAGTTATAACCGTTGTCATCTTTTTATGACCGCAAATTGCTTTTCAGCCCATAATAAGCATTCTGAGACAATGTATGCAATCCTGACTTTAGAAGTAAAAACTTGTTAAAACTACAGTGTGGAGACGTCTCATGCTAAAATAACATGATTTTACGCTTAAACATGCTGATAAATAGAATTTTGTGGCCAGGATAGCCCTATGGCTTCTATGCGTTACAATGCATTCTGGCTGAACATAACAAATGAAGTTGTGGAAAAACTACAAAAGATGTCAATGCCATTTTTGCTGTGTAAGTAGGGCTTTGGGACCTGTACAAAATACATTTGGAATCTTGGTTCTATCTCATTCTATGCTGAAGTTATAACCGTTGTCATCTTTTATGACCGCAAATTGCTTTTCAGCGCATAATAAGCATTCTGAGACAATGTATGCAATCCTGAATTTAGGAGTAAAAACTTGTTAAAACTACACTGTGGAGACGTCTCATGCTAAAATAACATGATTTTACGCTTAAACATGCTGATAAATAGAATTTTGTGGCCAGGATAGCCCTATGGCTTCTATGCGTTACAATGCATTCTGGCTGAACATAACAAATGAAGTTGTGGAAAAACTACAAAAGATGTCAATGCCATTTTTGCTGTGTAAGTAGGGCTTTGGGACCTGTACAAAATACATTTGGAATCTTGGTTCTATCTCATTCTATGCTGAAGTTATAACCGTTGTCATCTTTTTATGACCGCAAATTGCTTTTCAGCCCATAATAAGCATTCTGAGACAATGTATGCAATCCTGACTTTAGAAGTAAAAACTTGTTAAAACTACACTGTGTGGAGACGTCTCATGCTAAAATAACATGATTTTACGCTTAAACATGCTGATAAATAGAATTTTGTGGCCAGGATAGCCCTATGGCTTCTATGCGTTACAATGCATTCTGGCTGAACATAACAAATGAAGTTGTGGAAAAACTACAAAAGATGTCAATGCCATTTTTGCTGTGTAAGTAGGGCTTTGGGACCTGTACAAAATACATTTGGAATCTTGGTTCTATCTCATTCTATGCTGAAGTTATAACCGTTGTCATCTTTTATGACCGCAAATTGCTTTTCAGCCCATAATAAGCATTCTGAGACAATGTATGCAATCCTGACTTTAGAAGTAAAAACTTGTTAAAACTACAGTGTGGAGACGTCTCATGCTAAAATAACATGATTTTACGCTTAAACATGCTGATAAATAGAATTTTGTGGCCAGGATAGCCCTATGGCTTCTATGCGTTACAATGCATTCTGGCTGAACATAACAAATGAAGTTGTGGAAAAACTACAAAAGATGTCAATGCCATTTTTGCTGTGTAAGTAGGGCTTTGGGACCTGTACAAAATACATTTGGAATCTTGGTTCTATCTCATTCTATGCTGAAGTTATAACCGTTGTCATCTTTTTATGACCGCAAATTGCTTTTCAGCCCATAATAAGCATTCTGAGACAATGTATGCAATCCTGACTTTAGAAGTAAAAACTTGTTAAAACTACAGTGTGGAGACGTCTCATGCTAAAATAACATGATTTTACGCTTAAACATGCTGATAAATAGAATTTTGTGGCCAGGATAGCCCTATGGCTTCTATGCGTTACAATGCATTCTGGCTGAACATAACAAATGAAGTTGTGGAAAAACTACAAAAGATGTCAATGCCATTTTTGCTGTGTAAGTAGGGCTTTGGGACCTGTACAAAATACATTTGGAATCTTGGTTCTATCTCATTCTATGCTGAAGTTATAACCGTTGTCATCTTTTATGACCGCAAATTGCTTTTCAGCCCATAATAAGCATTCTGAGACAATGTATGCAATCCTGACTTTAGAAGTAAAAACTTGTTAAAACTACAGTGTGGAGACGTCTCATGCTAAAATAACATGATTTTACGCTTAAACATGCTGATAAATAGAATTTTGTGGCCAGGATAGCCCTATGGCTTCTATGCGTTACAATGCATTCTGGCTGAACATAACAAATGAAGTTGTGGAAAAACTACAAAAGATGTCAATGCCATTTTTGCTGTGTAAGTGGGGCTTTGGGACCTGTACAAAATACATTTAGAATCTTGGTTCTATCTCATTCTATGCTGAAGTTATAACCGTTGTCATCTTTTTATGACCGCAAATTGCTTTTCAGCGAATAATAAGCATTCTGAGACAATGTATGCAATCCTGACTTTAGAAGTAAAAACTTCTAAAGTATTTATGGGGGCTCGTTCAAACAGATAACCCTTTTGAGTCATTTTTTGTGCCCTTAGTTGCCCTTAGGCTGGTTTATTTGCGGTAACTTTAGTTGATGCCACTTTGCAGTGTTGTCTGACATAATTGGGTAAGGTATTATGACTTTAGTTGTGGTTAAAGCATTTCTGTGATTATTTTGAGTTGTGTTGTGCAGGTGGAGCAGGTCTTTCGGGGTAGAAGGCTATTTTGTGTGTGGGTAGTTTTGGTGCGTTGCCTTTGTTTGATTGTAGGCTGCGGGATTCTAGGTAGAGATGGATTTCCACCTAGAGGAGTTTGTTAAAGCACCCACTTTGGAAGCCTTTCATAGGTGTACGAAAGATCAGTTGCTCCTTGTAGCTGAGCATTATAACATTGTGGTCACCAGGCAAGCAAAAAAAGCGGTGATCAAGAATGAGATTATGTCAGCTTTGGTGGAGCGTGGTACTTTTCCTGCGGCTGTTTTGCCCAAAAGCCCACGTTTGTTCTCCTCTAGTGAAACAGATGAGGTTCGCTTAAAGGAACTTGAAGTCGAGTTAGGAAGGCAAGCATTGCGCGAGAAGGAGTTGCATTTGGAGCAGCAGAGGCTGGAGAAGCAGACCGAAATTCGACTACGGGAGTTGGAGCTTGGAATTGGGATACGTGAGTTCAGAACCAATACGGATTTCGACGTAAGTAAAAATATACGGTTAAGTGCCTCCTTTCAATGAGAAAGATGTTGATAAGTACTTTACAATTTTTGAAAGAATTGCTGAAACTTTGAAATGGCCAAATGAAGTGTGGACTTTATTATTGCAATGCACATTAGTTGGCAAGGCACAGGAGGCCTACGCGGCGCTCTCCGCTGAGGATACTTTAAATTTTCAGAAAGTTAAATCTGCTATTCTCCGGGCCTATGAGCTCGTCCCAGAAGCATACCGACAAAAATTTCGTAAGCTGAGGAAAAGCTACAGTCAGACATATGTTGATTTTGTTCGGGAAAAAGAAATCTTGTTTGACAGGTGGTGTTCCTCTCAGAGTGTGAATCATTTTGATCAGCTGAAACAGTTGATATTGATGGAAGATTTGAAAAATTGCCTCCCCGAGAAAGTTGCAACTTATTTGAATGAGAATAAAGTTTCTGAAGTGTGTAAGGCTGCGGTATTGGCTGACGAGTATGTGTTAACGCACAAGGCGGTGTTTGAGCGTCCTGTTGGTTTTGGGAAATTTGAAAGATACAGTGGTAATGGCAGGAACGCTAGTAAAAATGTCTCATCGCCTACAGAACCTGTCGGTAGCTCTCTGTCCAATGCTGACGTTAAAACGGATGAGTTTTAACTTAACGAGGTAACGTGTTTTTATTGTAAAAAGAAAGGACACATTGTTTCTTCTTGCCCTGTGTTGAAGAAGAAAAATTCAAAACCTGTCGCCTTGATTAAAACTGTCAACCAGGTTAGTCATTCACATGTGGCAGGAAAACCCTGTGATTACGATGACTTTAAGCCTTATGTTTGTTATGGACGGGTTTTAGCTGTTTCTGCTAACGGGGTAAAGGTCCCGGTGAAAATATTAAGAGATACTGCGGCTTCCCAGTCGTTTGTTCTCGAGGGCGTGTTGCCGCTGTCTGACGACACTGCTGTTGGTTCTGATGTTCCTGTGCGCAGTTTTAATATGCAGGACATCGGGGTCCCTTTGCATAAGATTGTGATTCAGTCTGATTTGTGGTCCGGGGACGCAATTGTGGGAGTGCGCCCGGGCTTCCCAATACCGGGGGTTTCGGTCATCATGGGGAACGACTTGGCAGGTGGAAAAGTGTTAGTTACACCTGACGTGACTCCTGTCCCTGTCGTGAGCACGCGCCCTGATGAGCTTGCGCTAAAATACCCTAATGTTTTCACATCCTGTGCCGTTACGCGTGCAGCCGCTAGGCGAGAAATTGAACAGGGAAAAAATGAAGTTGATTTGAGTGACACTTTTTGTCTGTGCCTGAGTCTATAAATGACGACGTGGCTGTTAGAAATAACGTGAAAGGTGAGACTGATTTGAGCACTTTGCCGTTGTCCAGGCAACAGTTGATCACTGATCAAAAGTCCGATGTGTCTCTGGCCCGTCTGTTTGATGAAGCTGTAATTGGTGACAACGTTGATTCCATGTCTACGGGTTATTTTCTGAAGGATGGGTTACTGATGCGTAAATGGACACCTTTGAATGTCTCGCCTATTGAAGAGTGGAGTGTGGTTATGCAAATTGTTATCCCTACTCCATATCGTCCGGAGATATTGAAAATGGCTCATGATAATCCACTGTCCGGTCATCTTGGTGTGAAAAACGTACAATCGCATTCTGCGTCATTTCTTTTGGCCAGGGTTGAAAGGCGATGTTGCGCGCCATTGTAAATCCTGTCATTGGTGTCAACTGTCCGGAAAACCAAACCAAGTCATTCCTCCAGCGCCACTGTATCCCATTCCGGCTGTTGGTGAACCCTTTGAGCGTGTTTTGATTGATTGCGTGGGTCCACTGCCTCGTACTAAGTCTGGAAATAAGTTTTTGATAACTGTCATGTGTGCAACGACCCGCTTTCCAGAAGTTTTTCCCGTGCGTAAAATCACTACTCCTGTCGTCGTAAAGGCACTCACGAAGAATAATTCGCTTTTCGGGTTACCTCGAGTTGTTCAATCTGACCAGGGTACTAACTTTATGTCCAAAATCTTTGCGCAGGTCCTTCGCGAGTTGAACGTAAAGCACAGCCATTCCAGCGCGTACCACCCTGAGAGTCAAGGCGCACTCGAGCGTTTCCACCAGACCTTAAAAACTATGCTTCGCACTTATTGTATGGAATTCGAAAAAGACTGGGATGAGGGAGTTCATTTACAGATGTTTGCCATTCGGGAGGTGGTTCAGGAATCCCTGGGGTTTAGTCCATCCGAGTTGGTTTTCGCGCGCACACGGTACGTGGCCCTTTGAAATTATTAAAAGACGAGTGGTTGTCCGAGAAGTCCGAGCAAAATCTTTTCGATTACGTCTGTCAATTTTGATTGAAGTTGCGCCGTGCGTGTGAGATTGCGAAAGAAAATCTTAAACTTGCGCAGGAGAAAATGAAATCTAGGTTTGATGAAAATGCGAAGGTGAGAGCGTTTGAGCCCGGTGAAAAAGTTTTGGTTTTGTTACCGATACCAGGGTCAAGCTTACAATCGCGTTACAGTGGGCCTTACTTGATTGAGAAGAGGGTTGGTGACAGGGATTATCTAATCGCCACGCCTGACAGACGGCGTAGGACCCGCTTGTGTCACATTAATATGTTGAAGCCTTACGTTGTGCGCGCACCTTCCGCATCACCAGATATCCATATTAAATCTAGCTGTGCGCCTGAAGCTGATGTTTCCCAGCCGCGCGTTAGCCTGGCGGCTCGCGTCCAAGAGGAGCTGTCCAGTGCTGAAACGGAGAATGACGTCTTTTCCGCGGCTTTGACTCAGGGAAAGTTTTCAAACTCAGTTGCGCTAGGTAACTTGCCTCTTTTGTTTTCCCACCTTGAGGTTTCCCAGCGGACTGATGTTGTTCATTTGATTCAGTCTTACAGGTCACTGTTTGCCGACATTCCCAGTCAGACGCAGGTGCTTCGCCACGATATTGATGTGGGTGATTCACGACCTATAAAACAGCACCTTTACAGAGTAAATCCGGACAAACGGAGCCGTTTGAAAAAGCAGGTAGAGTACATGGTGAAACATGGCATTGCTGTGGCCAGCAGTAGTGCGTGGAGTTCACCCTGTCTTCTCACCATAAAGGCCAATGGAGAGGACCGTTTTGTACGGATTTCAGGAAAGTTAATGGGGTAACTAAACCTGACTGTTATCCTCTTCCTAGGATGGAGGATTGTGTCGATCATGTGGGCGCAGCGAAGTTTGTCACCAAGCTGGATCTCCTGAAGGGGTACTGGCAGGTGTGATCGCGCCAGAGAGATATCGGCATTTGTTACACCCGATGACTTCCTGGAGTACACGGTCATGGCTTTTGGCATGTGCAATGCCCCTGCAACGTTTCAACGGCTTATGAATGTGGTTTTGTCGGGTTTACCCTTCTGTGAGGCGTACCTCGATGATTTGGTCATTTGTTCTCCCTCCTGGGCGGAGCACGTTCGCCATTTGAGCACCGTTTTTGGGCGTCTGAGTGAGGCAAATTTAACTGTGAATCTGTCAAAATGTGAATTTGGCCAAGCGACAGTGACCTATCTGGGGAAGAGGGTCGGAGGAGGTGAAGTACGCCCAGTTCTAGCTAAAGTCGAGGCCATTTTGTCTGTTCCTGCTCCTGCCAATCGTACTGAGCTGCGCCGCTATTTGGCTATGGTGGGCTACTACAGGGGTTTTTGTAAGAACTTCTCCTCCGTAGCTTCACCACTCACTGATCTTCTTAGCCCTAAAGTGGACTTTGTTTGGTCAGACGCTTCCCAATCCGCGTTTGACCAAACAAAATCCTTACTGGTTAATGCCCCAGTTGTAGCTGCGCCACGTTTCGATGTACCGTTCAAACTCGCGGTAGATGCGTGTGACGCAGGGGTGGGAGCTGTTCTGTTACAAGATGGTCCGGAGGGAGTCGAGCATCCCGTGTCGTATTTTTCAAAGAAACTCAATAAACATCAGCGGTGGTACTCGACCATCGAAAAAGAAGCTTTAGCCTTAGTTATGGCCCTGGAGCACTTTGAAGTTTACGTGGGTGGCTCCAGTGTGCCTGTGCTGGTTTATACTGACCACAATCCTTTAGTTTTTTTGGACCGGATGAGAAACAAAAACCGCCGGCTCATGCATTGGTCTCTCCGTATCCAGCAATTCAAAATTTGCATTAAACATATCCGCGGCAAGGACAACGTAATTGCGGACGCGCTGTCACGCCTTTAGATTTTAACAAACAAAAAACACTTGGTCTGTGTGCACTGAATGGTTTGGTGGTGGTTAGACCGTTTTTGTTGTTGCCACCAAATATTCAGTGAGTCTGGGTGAGGGTGTTACGTTTGGGCACCTTTTTGTGTTTCCCCTTTTATTTCCCCTTGTTATGGTTTTGATGTTTTAAGTTCTTTTGTTTTTTCAGGGGGTGCTCATTTCCGGCGGCAGCCGTTAAATACGCGAGCCCGGCGCTCCGTCTGGCTCTCTCGCTCCTCCTCCTCCGCTGCTGCGCCCTCAGGTGCCGGAGCGCACGCCTCGCTCCGGGGGAGCTGCCGCTCACTCCCATGCTCTTGGTTTCCTTAGCCTTTTGTTAGCTTAGCTTTTTTTTGGGGTTGTCCTGGTGGGTCCGGACGTCCCCATTTTCGGTTTTAGTTTGCAGGGACAGTTAGCTGGGGTGGCGGTTTAGTTTGGTTAGGGACAGCGGTGTGCTGGCAGCTCCTTCGGCCCTGTATAGGGTTGGCCTGTCCAGCACACCGTGCTTATTTTACGTTGGCCGGCTCACCAGGGCTTTTTCCTTTGTTACTTTTTCTTATTTGGGGCACGGGTTAAGGGTTTTTGTTTCTTGGCTCCCAGAGCCCACCACTCCAAGAGAAATAAATGAAAACTTGGTTAAATCCTTAACTTCGGTCTCCGTGTCCTGTATGAATATGTTGGGACTCCTTTTGGGTCGCCTCCACAAACTGCAACTTTCTACAGTGTGTGGAGGCTTCTCATGCTAAAGTTACATGATTTTACGCTTAAACATGCTGATAAATAGAATTTTGTGGCCACGATAGCCCTATAGCTTCTATGGGTTACAATGCATTCTGGCTGAACATAACAAGTGAAGTTGTGGAAAAAGTACAAAAGATGTCAATGCCATTTTTGCTGTGTAAGTAGGGCTTTGAGATCTGTACAAAATACATTTGGAATCTTGGTTCTATCTCATTCTATGCTGAAGTTATAACCGTTGTCATCTTTTTATGACCGCAAATTGCTTTTCAGCGTATAGTAAGCATTCTGAGACAATGTATGCAATCCTGACTTTAGAAGTAAAAACTTGTTAAAACTACACTGTGTGGAGGCTTTTCATGCTAAAATTACATGATTTTACGCTTAAACATGCTGATAAATAGAATTTTGTGGCCAGGATAGCCCTATGGCTTCTATGCGTTACAATGCATTCTGGCTGAACATAACAAGTGAAGTTGTGGAAAAACTACAAAAGATGTCAATGCCATTTTTGCTGTGTAAGTAGGGCTTTGGGACCTGTACAAAATACATTTGGAATCTTGATTCTATCTCATCCCCTCCTCGAACCGCCACCTTAACGTGGTGGAGGGGTTTGAGTACCCGAATGATCCCAGGAGCTATGTTGTCGGCGGCTTTATGCCCCTGGTAGGGTCACCCAAGGCAAACAGGTCCGGGGGGACGGGTCAGAGAAGAGCGGTTCAGAAGCCCCTAATGATGAGCAACACACAGAGGCAAGATACATCGCCGGGATCGGCGTCACCGGGGCCCCACCCTGGAGCCAGGCCTGGGGTGGGCGCTCGATGGTGAGCGCCTGGTGGTCGGGCCTTTTCCCACGGGGCCCGGCCGGGCGCAGCCCGAAGGGACGACGTGGGACCGCCCTCCCCTGGACCCACCATCCGCGGGAGGAGCCATAGGGGCCGGGGGTGCAGCGAGATCTGGGCGGCAGTCGAAGGCAGGGGCCTCGGCGACCAGATCTCCGGACATGGAGACTAGCGCTGGGGACATGGAATGTCACCTCGCTGGGGGGGAAGGAGCCTGAGCTTGTGCGGGAGGTGGAGCGTTACCGGCTAGATATAGTCGGCCTCACCTCCACGCACAGTTTGGGTTCCGGAACCCAACTCCTTGAGAGGGGTTGGACTCTCCATTTCTCTGGCGTTGGCTGCGGGGAGCGGCGGCGAGCTGGTGTGGGCCTGCTCATTGCCCCACAGCTCAGCCGCTGCGTGTTGGAGTTCACCCCGGTGAACGAGAGGGTTGCGTCCCTGCGCCTTCGGGTCGGTGACAGGTCTCTCACTGTGGTGTCGGCCTACGGGCCGAACACCAGTGCAGAGTACCCGGCCTTCTTGGAGTCCCTGGGAGGGGTACTGGACAGTGCACCGACCGGGGACTCCATTGTTCTACTGGGGGACTTCAACACCCACGTGGGCAGCGACAGTGACACTTGGAGAGGGTTATTGGGAGGAACGGCCTCCTGATCTGGAACCCGAGCGGTGTTCTGTTATTGGACTTCTGTGCTAGTCACGGAGTTTGTCCATAACGAACACCATGTTCGGAGCCAAGGGGGCCCATCGGTGCACGTGGCACCAGGACTCCCTAGGCCGAAGGTCAATGATCGACTTTGTTGTCGTGTCATCTGACCTCGGCCGTGTGTCTTGACACTTTCGGGTGAAGAGAGGGGCAGAGCTGTCAACTGATCACCACCTGGTGGTGAGTTGGAGTCGCTAGCGGAGGAGGAAGCCGGAAAGACCTGGCAGGCCCAAGCGTATCGTGAGGATCTGTTGGGAGCGTCTGGCGGAACCTTCTGTCAGTCGGCCTTCAACTCACACCTCCGGGAGAGCTTCTCCCGGATCCCGGGAAGGCTGGGGACATGGAGCCGAGTGGGCTTCATTCTCGGCCTCCATTGTCGGCGCCGCTCCTAGCTGTGGCCGCAAGGTCTGTGGTGCCTGTCGCGGCGGCAATCCCCGAACCCGGTGCTGGACACCGCAAGTAAGGGATGCCGTCAAGCTGAATAAGGAGTTCTACCGGGCCTTGTTGCCTCGGTGGACTCCTGAGGCAACTGGCACGGGTACCAGCGAACCAGCGTGCTGCAGCCCGGGTGGTTGCAGAGGCAAAAACTCGGGTTTGGGAGGAGTATGGGGAGGCTATGGAGGAGGACTATCGGACGGACCCAACGAAATTCTGGCAAACCGTCCGGCACCTCAGGAGGGGGAAGCGGCCCTTCACCAATACTGTTTACAGTGCGGGGGGAGAGCTGCTGACCTCGACTGGGGATGTTGTCAGGTGGTGGAAGGAATACTTTGGGGATCTCCTCAATCCCACCGTCACGTCCTCCAAAGAGGAGGCCGAGGCTGGGGACCCAGAGGCGGACTCATCCATCACCCTGGCCGAAGTCACTGAGGTGGTTGGACAGCTCCTCGGTGGCAAGGCTCCGGGGGTGGATGAGATCGTCCTGAGTACCTTAAGTCTCTGGGTGTTGTGGGGCTGTCTTGGCTCACACGCCTCTGCAACATTGCGTGGCAGTCGGGAACAGTACCTCTCGACTGGCAGACTGGGGTGGTGGTCCCTCTGTATAAAAAGGGGGACCGGAGGGTGTGTTCCAACTACAGGGGAATCACACTCCTCAGCCTCCCCGGTAAAGTCTATGCCAGGGTACTGGAGAGGAGAGTCCGTCCGATAGTCGAACCTCGGATTCAAGAGGAGCAGTGTGGTTTTCGGCCTGGTCGTGGAACACTGGACCAGCTCTACACCCTCCATCGGGTGCTCGAGGGTTCATGGGAGTTTGCCCAACCAGTCCACATGTGCTTTGTGGACCTGGAGAAGGCATTCGACCGTGTCCCTCGTGGTTCCCTGTGGGGGGTGCTTCGGGAGTATGGGGTCCGGGGCCCTTTGCTAAGGGGGGTCCGGGGCCCTTTGCTAAGGGCTGTCCAGTCCCTGTATGACCGGAGCAGGAGCTGTGTTCGCATTGCCGGCAGTAAGTCAGACCTGTTCCCGGTGCATGTTGGACTCCGCCAGGGCTGCCCTTTGTCACCGGTTCTGTTCATTGTATTTATGGACAGAATTTCTAGGCGCAGCCAGGGGCCGGAGGGGGTCCAGTTCGGGAACCACAGGATCTCATCGCTGCTTTTTGCGGACGATGTTGTCCTGTTGGCTTCATCGAGCCAGGACCTGCAGCGTGCACTGGGGCGGTTTGCAGCCGAGTGTGAAGCGGCTGGGATGAGAATAAGCTGCTCCAAATCCGAGGCCATGGTTCTCGACCGGAAAAGGGTGGATTGCCCTCTCCGGGTGGGTGGGGAGTCTCTGCCTCAAGTGGAGGAGTTTAAGTATCTCGGGGTCTTGTTCACGAGTGAGGGGAGGATGGAGCATGAGATTGAAAGGCGGATCGGTGCAGCGTCGGCAGTGATGCGGTCGCTGCATCGGACCGTTATGGTGAAGAGGGAGCTGAGCCAAAAGGCAAAGCTCTCGATTTACCGGTCAATCTAGTTCCTACCCTCACCTATGGTCATGAGCTTTGGGTAATGACCGAAAGAACGAAATTGCGGATACAAGCGGCCGAAATGAGTTTCCTTCGCAGAGTGGCCGGGCGCTCCCTTAGAGATAGGGTGAGGAGCTCGGTCACACGGGAGGAGCTCGGAGTAGAGTCGCTGCTCCTCCACGTCGAGAGAAGCCAGTTGAGGTGGCTCGGGCATCTGGTCCGGATGCCTCCTGGACGCCTCCCTCGGGAGGTGTTCCAGGCATGTCCCACCGGTAAGAGGCCCCGGGGAAGACCCAGGACACGCTGGAGGGACTATGTCTCTCGGCTGGCCTGGGAACGCCTCGGGGTCCGTCCGGAGGAGCTGGTGGAAGTGGCTGGGGAGGAGGAAGCTTAGGAGCCCCTGCTTAGACTGCTGCCCCCGCAACCCGGCCCCGGATAAGCGGAAGAAGATGGATGGATGGATTCTGTCTCATTCAATGCTGAAGTTATGACCGTTGTCATCTTTTTATGACCGCAAATTGCTTTTCAGCGTATAATAAGCATTCTGAGACAATGTATGCAATCCTGACCTTAGAAGTAAAAACTTGTTAAAACTACACTGTGTGGAGGCTTTTCATGCTAAAATTACATGATTTTACGCTTAAACATGCTGATAAATAGAATTTGGTGGCCAGGATAGCCCTATGGCTTCTATGCGTTACAATGCATTCTGGCTGAACATAACAAGTGAAGTTGTGGAAAAACTACAAAAGATGTCAATGCCATTTTTGCTGTGTAATGTGCTTTGGGACCTGTACAAAATACATTTGGAATCTTGGTTCTATCTCATTCTATGCTGAAGGTATAACCGTTGTCATCTTTTTATCACCGCAAATTGCTTTTCAGCCCATATTAAGCATTCTGAGACAATGTATGCAATCCTGACTTTAGAAGTAAAAACTTGTTAAAAATACACTGTGTGAGTGTGTGAGCTGTCTGTGGAGATCTGTGTGCCCTTTCTCAAGACTCTGTCATTGTAGATGGTGGTGAGTGACTCTTGCTGCTGTCCTATGAGTTTACTGCTGATTTTAGCGATTCTGTTGAGTGTGTTGTGATGAGTGAGACTGACTGAACCAAACCAGGCTGTGATATTGAATGTGAGGATGGACTGTATAAAGCATTTGTAAAAAACTGCAAGAATTGATTGGTGAACCTGTAGTTTACGAAGTTTACGGAGAAAGAAAAGGCGTTGTTGGCATTTGGAGAAAATGTTTTCAGTGTTCAGTTGAAAAGTGATTTTGTGATCAATTATGGTGCCGAGATATTTGTATGAGTGAACCTTTTCTATTGCTTCGTTGTTAACAGTGAGTGTAGGAGAGGTGATGAGTCCATGATGGAACACAATGACCATTTCTTTGGTTTTTGAAACATTTAAGTCCAAACAATTATTCCTGCACCAAAGTGAAAAAGAGTCTAGTTCTGTCTGTAGCCGTCCGTCAGTGTTAGTAGTGTCCATGATTACTGTGACGTCCGAGTACTTGATGTATGTTATTCCTGGAGTGGTGGTCCTGCAGTCATTCGTGTACAAAGTGAAGAGAAGTGGGATATTGGGCCCGGGGATATTGTCCTGACAGTGCTGAGCTGACCATTGACCCTGACCCTCTGATCCCTTTCCGTAAGGAAGGAGAGGACCCAGAGAATGAGGTGGGGGTTGACATTCATCTGAAGCAGCTTTCTTCCCATGAGATGTGGTTGCACTGTGTTAAATGCACTTGAGAAGTCCACAAAGATGAGGCTGACATGGGATTTTGGCTTTTCCAGGTGAGAGATGGTCTCATGCAGCAGGGTCAGCATTGCATCGTCTACACCCCTGTGCGGCCGGTATGCAAACTGTAGTGGGTCAGAGTGCACACCAACATCGGCCCGCAGCTGGGCCATGACGAGCCTCTCAAAGCTCTTCATGACCAGTGACGTCAGAGCTACAGGTCGATAGTCGTTGTTGGTGGTGGGATTGCTCCTCTTAGCCACAGGGCAGATGATGGAGGGTTTCCAGATGGAGGGAATGGAATGTTCAGCCAGGGAGCGGTTGAACAGTGAGCACAGGACCCCGGCCAGTTGACTGCTGCAAACCTTTAAAAGGCGCCCACAGATCTGATCTGGTCCAGGAGCCTTGCTGGGTGTTGTCCGTCTCAAAATGAGCTCCACATCCTCTGACTGCAGCTGCAGGTTAGCAAAGGAATGGATCATGGAGGAGAGCTCTGCAGAGAGCTCCTCTCTCTCCTGTGTGAAGTCACACTGATCAAACCTGCAGTAGAAGTTATTGAGGTCCTCCGACATGCTAATACACACCTCAGCAGGAAGTCCAGATGGTGATGATGTGGGAAAACCAGCTAGCATTTTGACACCCTGCCAGGCATCCTTAGTTTTCCCTTTGCGAAAAAGCCTCTCGACCTTTTCTTTATATGTCCTTTGGGCAGATTTAATTTCTTTATTGAGTCTGTTTTGAATGAGTTTGCCCTCGATCCAATTGCCTGAGTTAAATGCTATTTTCTTTTCATTCAATGTAGATTTTAGTGATTTGGTTATCCACGACTTATTGTTTGAGAACACTTTCACAGTTTTCATGGGGACCAGCATGTTTTCACAGAAGGTGATGTATGATGTTACAACATCTCCTAAATCGCCTCTTCTAAACTGCAACCCTCTGTGAGCACCTCCCACAGTGTGCAGTCAAAACAGCCCTGAAGTTTCTCCTGGGCCTCCGTGTCCCACAGTTTGACCTGCTTCTTAACTACACCCTCTCTCTGTAGTTTAGTGCGGTATGCTGGGACTAGGTGGACAACATTATGGTCTGCAGTACTGAGAGGAGGTTTTTTATAAGATCTGTATGCATCCTTTAAATTGCCATAGCAGAGGTCAATTGTTTTGTCGCCCCTGGTGGCACAGGACACATACTGGTGGTAAGTAGGAAGAGTCTTATTTAATCTGCAACCATTGAAGTCCCCTAAAACTAACACAGGAGAGTCAGGAGACGCGCTCTCGAGCCGTTGCACACATGACGTAATGGCTTCAGACGCGCGCGTGGCATTGCCTGATGGAGGGATATACACAAGTACCAGCGCAAATTGTCCGAACTCTCGTGGAAGGTACTTGGGTCTAAAAGTCAAAGCAAGCAGCTCCACATCGGGTGTACAACTCGAGTCAGTGACAGTAGCAGCTCTGCTCCAAGCCTGATTGACATATACACAGACTCCGCCCCCGTGCCTCTTCTGGCTGCTCGCAGTGTCCTGGTCCAGGCGCACAGGAGACCCGAAGCCGCTAAGCGAGAGCTGTGCATCCGCGATGGTGCTATCAAGCCAGGTCTCCGTGACGCAGATTAGCCCAGCATCCTTATATGCCCACTGGCACGAGACATTGACGTGTAGTTCATCCAGTTTGTTACGGAGCGAGCGGACATTTGGGAGCAAAATAGAGGGAAGAGGAGGGCTTTTTGACGTACCGGTTAGCCTCTTCAGTCTCTGCCTCACTCCACCCCTTCTCCCCCGCCTCCTACGTCGGTCAGAGCTGTTAGTTTTGCTGCCGGTTCCGTATCGGTTCGGGACGATCTCAGCGAAGAATTGTCGATCCGCTGGGATAGAATAGTCCACATCCCGCAAAAGTAGCAAATCCTCCCGACTGTAGCGCAAAGTTTTCGCTCTAGCTTTCAATACGAGCAGGGTTCCAGAGGTTAGCCATAGCACAAACAGCACATATAGCCCCCATTTCCTCATCGTGACAGGTAGGTTTGCGAGGAGAAATAAGTTCTTGAATATAGTTCAGTGTTGCACAAATCACACTCAACTTTAAAGCCGTTCATTAGGCATGATATGCCATTCACTGTCTCACGATCACGCACCAAAATTCACAGTTTAAGGCCCAAACAGTTCTTGACATGTACTTAACTCTAGTACTACACACATGTACTTAACTCTAGTACTACACACATGTATTTAACTCTAGTTGTTCACACGTGTACTTAACTCTAGTACTACACACATGTACTTAACTCTAGTACGACACACATGTACTTAACTCTACTACTACACACATGTACTTAACTCTAGTACTACACACATGTACTTAACTCTAGTACTACACACATGTACTCTAGTACTACACACATGCACTTAACTCTATTACTACACACATGTAACTTAACTCTAGTACTACAGACATGTACTCTAGTACTACACACATGTACTTAACTAGTACTACACACATGTACTTAACTCTAGTACTACACACATGTACTCTAGTACTACACACATGTACTTAACTCTAGTAATACACACATGTACTTAACTGTAGTACTACACACATTTACTTAAATCTAGTACTACCCATATGTACTTAACTCTAGTACTACACAAATGTACTCTGGTACTACACACATGTATTTAACTCTAGTACTACACACATGTACTTAACTCTAGTACCACACACGTACTCTAGTACTACACACATGTACTTAACTCTAGTACCACACACATGTACTTAAGTCTTATACTACACACATGTACTCTAGTACTACAAACATGTACTTAACTCTAGTACTACACACATGTACTCTAGTACTACAGACATGTACTTAACTCTAGTACCACACACATGTACTCTAGTACTACACACATGTACTTAACTCTAGTACTACACAGATGTATTTAACTCTACTATTACACACATGTACTTAACTCTAGCACTACACACATGCACTCTAGTTCTACACACATGTACTTAAGTCTAGTACTTCACACATGTACTTAACTCTAGTATTACACACATGTACTTAACTCTCCTACTACACACATGTACTTAAGTCTAGTACTACACACATGTACTTAACTCTAGTACTACACACATGTACTTAACTCTAGTACTGCACAGTCGTACTTAACTCTAGTATTACACACATGTACTTAACTCTAGAAAATACACACATGTACTTAACTCTAGTACTACACACATGTACTTAACTGTAGTACTACACACATTTACTTAAATCTAGTACTACCCATATGTACTTAACTCTAGTACTACACACATGTACTTAACTCTAATACTACACACATGTACTCTAGTACTACACACATGTACTTAACTCAAATATTACACACATGTACTTAACTCAAATATTACACACATGTACTTAACGCTAGTACTACACACATGTACTTAACGCTAGTATTACACACATGTACTCTAGTACTACACACATGTACTTAACTCTAGTACTACACACATGTATTTAACTCTAGTACTACACACATGTACTTAACTCTAGTACTACACAGATGTACTTCACTTGAGTACTATACGGATGTACTTAACTCTAGAACTACACACATATACTTAACTCGAGTACTACACAGATGTACTTAACTCTAGTACTACATACATGTACTTAACTCTAGTACAACACAGATGTACTTAAATCTGTCACTACACAGATGTACTTACCTCTAGTACTACACAGATGTACATAATTATAATACTGCAGAGATGTACTTAACTCTAGTACTACACACATGTACTTAACTCTAGTACTACACAGATGTACTTACCTCTAGTACTACACAGATGTACGTAATTATAATACTGCACAGATGTACTTAACTCTAGTACTACACACATGTACTTAACTCTAGTACTACACACATGTACACTAGTACTACACACATGTACTTAACTCTAGTACTACACACATGTACTTAACTCTAGTACTGCACAGTCGTACTTGACTCTAGTATTACACACATGTACTTAACTCTAGAAAATACACACATGTACTTAACTCTAGTACCACACACATGTACTTAACTCTAGTACTACACACATGTACTTAACTCTAGTACTACACACATGTACTTGACTCTAGTACTACACACATGTACTTAACTCTAGTACTACACACATGTACTTAACTCTAGTACTACACAGATGTATTTAACTCTACTATTACACACATGTACTTAACTCTAGTACTACTACACACATGCACTCTAGTTCTACACACATGTACTTAAGTCTAGTACTACACACATGTACTTAACTCTCCTACTACACACATGTACTTAAGTCTAGTACTACACACATGTACTTAACTCTAGTACTACACACATGTACTTAACTCTAGTACCACACACGTACTCTAGTACTACACACATGTACTTAACTCTAGTACCACACACATGTACTTAAGTCTTATACTACACACATGTACTCTAGTACTACAAACATGTACGTAACTCTAGTACTACACACATGTACTCTAGTACTACACACATGTACTTAACTCTAGTACTACACACATGTACTCTAGTACTACAGACATGTACTTAACTCTAGTACCACACACATGTACTCTAGTACTACACACATGTACTTAACTCTAGCACTACACACATGCACTCTAGTTCTACACACATGTACTTAAGTCTAGTACTTCACACATGTACTTAACTCTAGTATTACACACATGTACTTAACTCTCCTACTACACACATGTACTTAAGTCTAGTACTACACACATGTACTTAACTCTAGTACTACACACATGTACTTAACTCTAGTACTGCACAGTCGTACTTAACTCTAGTACTACACACATGTACTTAAGTCTAGTACTACACACATGTACTTAACTCTAGTACTACACACATGTACTTAACTCTAGTACTGCACAGTCGTACTTAACTCTAGTATTACACACATGTACTTAACTCTAGAAAATACACACATGTACTTAACTCTAGTACTACACACATGTACTTAACTGTAGTACTACACACATTTACTTAAATCTAGTACTACCCATATGTACTTAACTCTAGTACTACACACATGTACTTAACTCTAGTACTACACACATGTACTTAACTCTAGTACTGCACAGTCGTACTTAACTCTAGTATTACACACATGTACTTAACTCTAGAAAATACACACATGTACTTAACTCTAATACTACACACATGTACTCTAGTACTACACACATGTACTTAACTCAAATATTACACACATGTACTTAACTCAAATATTACACACATGTACTTAACGCTAGTACTACACACATGTACTTAACGCTAGTATTACACACATGTACTCTAGTACTACACACATGTACTTAACTCCAGTACTACACACATGTATTTAACTCTAGTACTACACACATGTACTTAACTCTAGTACTACACAGATGTATTTAACTCTACTATTACACACATGTACTTAACTCTAGTACTACACACATGCACTCTAGTTCTACACACATGTACTTAAGTCTAGTACTACACACATGTACTTAACTCTAGTATTACACACATGTACTTAACTCTCCTACTACACACATGTACTTAAGTCTAGTACTACACACATGTACTTAACTCTAGTACTGCACAGTCGTACTTAACTCTAGTATTACACACATGTACTTAACTCTAGGAAATACACACATGTACTTAACTCTAGTACTACACACATGTATTTAACTCTAGTACTACACACATGTACTCTAGTACTACACACATGTACTTAACTCTAGTACTACAGACATGTACTTAACTCTCCTACTACACACATGTACTTAACTCTAGTACTACACTCATGTACTTAACTGTTGTCCTTCACACATTTACTTAACTCTAGTATTACACACATGTAATCTAGTTCTACACACATGTACTTAACTCTATTACTACACACATGTACTCTAGTACTACAGACATGTACTTAACTCTAGTACCACACACATGTACTCTAGTACTACACACATGTACTTAACTCTAGTACTACACAGATGTATTTAACTCTACTATTACACACATGTACTTAACTCTAGTACTACACACATGCACTCTAGTTCTACACACATGTACTTAAGTCTAGTACTACACACATGTACTTAACTCTAGTACTACACACATGTACTTAACTCTAGTACTACACACATGTACTCTAGTACTACACACATGCACTTAACTCTATTACTACACACATGTAACTTAACTCTAGTACTACAGACATGTACTCTAGTACTACACACATGTACTTAACTCTAGTACTACACACATGTACTTAACTCTAGTACTACACACATGTACTTAACTCTACTACTACACACATGTACTTAACTCTAGTACTACACACATGTACTTGACTCTAGTACTACACACATTTACTTAAATCTAGTACTACCCATATGTACTTAACTCTAGTACTACACAAATGTACTCTAGTACTACACACATGTATTTAACTCTAGTACTACACACATGTACTTAACTCTAGTACCACACACGTACTCTAGTACTACACACATGTACTTAACTCTAGTACCACACACATGTACTTAAGTCTTGTACTACACACATGTACTCTAGTACTACAAACATGTACTTAACTCTAGTACTACACACATGTACTCTAGTACTACACACATGTACTTAACTCTAGTACTACACACATGTACTCTAGTACTACAGACATGTACTTAACTCTAGTACCACACACATGTACTCTAGTACTACACACATGTACTTAACTCTAGTACTACACAGATGTATTTAACTCTACTATTACACACATGTACTTAACTCTAGCACTACACACATGCACTCTAGTTCTACACACATGTACTTAAGTCTAGTACTTCACACATGTACTTAACTCTAGTATTACACACATGTACTTAACTCTCCTACTACACACATGTACTTAAGTCTAGTACTACACACATGTACTTAACTCTAGTACTACACACATGTACTTAACTCTAGTACTGCACAGTCGTACTTAACTCTAGTATTACACACATGTACTTAACTCTAGAAAATACACACATGTACTTAACTGTAGTACTACACACATTTACTTAAATCTAGTACTACCCATATGTACTTGACTCTAGTACTACACACATGTACTTAACTCTACTACTACACACATGTACTTAACTCTAGTACTACACAAATGTACTTGACTCTAGTACTACACACATTTACTTAAATCTAGTACTACCCATATGTACTTAACTCTAGTACTACACAAATGTACTCTAGTACTACACACATGTATTTAACTCTAGTACTACACACATGTACTTAACTCTAGTACCACACACGTACTCTAGTACTACACACATGTACTTAACTCTAGTACCACACACATGTACTTAAGTCTTGTACTACACACATGTACTCTAGTACTACAAACATGTACTTAACTCTAGTACTACACACATGTACTCTAGTACTACACACATGTACTTAACTCTAGTACTACACACATGTACTTAACTCTAGTACTACAGACATGTACTTAACTCTAGTACCACACACATGTACTCTAGTACTACACACATGTACTTAACTCTAGTACTACACAGATGTATTTAACTCTACTATTACACACATGTACTTAACTCTAGCACTACACACATGCACTCTAGTTCTACACACATGTACTTAAGTCTAGTACTTCACACATGTACTTAACTCTAGTATTACACACATGTACTTAACTCTCCTACTACACACATGTACTTAAGTCTAGTACTACACACATGTACTTAACTCTAGTACTACACACATGTACTTAACTCTAGTACTACACACATGTACTTAACTCTAGTATTACACACATGTACTTAACTCTAGAAAATACACACATGTACTTAACTGTAGTACTACACACATTTACTTAAATCTAGTACTACCCATATGTACTTAACTCTAGTACTACACACATGTACTTAACTCTAATACTACACACATGTACTCTAGTACTACACACATGTACTTAACTCAAATATTACACACATGTACTTAACTCAAATATTACACACATGTACTTAACTCTAGTACTACACACATGTACTTAACGCTAGTATTACACACATGTACTCTAGTACTACACACATGTATTTAACTCTAGTACTACACACATGTACTTAACTCTAGTACTACACACATGTACTCTAGTACTACACACATGTACTTAACTCTAGTACTACACACATGTACTTAACTCTAGTACTACACACATGTACTTAACTCTAGTACTACACACATGTACTCTAGTACTACACACATGTACTTAACTCTAGTACTACACAGATGTATTTAACTCTACTATTACACACATGTACTTAACTCTAGTACTACACACATGCACTCTAGTTCTACACACATGTACTTAAGTCTAGTACTTCACACATGTACTTAACTCTAGTATTACACACATGTACTTAACTCTCCTACTACACACATGTACTTAAGTCTAGTACTACACACATGTACTTAACTCTAGTACTACACACATGTACTTAACTCTAGTACTGCACAGTCGTACTTAACTCTAGTATTACACACATGTACTTAACTCTAGAAAATACACACATGTACTTAACTCTAGTACTACACACATGTACTTAACTCTAGTACTACACACATGTACTTAACTCTAGTACTACACACATGTACTTAACTCTAGTACTACACACATGTACTTAACTCTAGTACTACACACATGTACTTAACTCTAGTACTACACACATGTACTTAAATCTAGTACTACACATATGTACTTAACTCTAGTACTACACAAATGTACTCTAGTACTACACACATGTATTTAACTCTAGTACTACACACATGTACTTAACTCTAGTACTACACACATGTACTTAACTCTAGTACTACACACATGTACTTAACTCTAGTACTACACACATGTACTTAACTCTAGTACTACACACATGTACTCTAGTACTACACACATGTACTTAACTCTAGTACTACACACATGTACTTAACTCTAGTACTACACACATGTACTTAACTCTAGTACTACACACATGTACTTAACTCTAGTACTACACACATGTACTTGACTCTAGTACTACACACATGTACTTAACTCTAGTACTACACACATGTACTTAACTCTAGTACTACACAGATGTATTTAACTCTACTATTACACACATGTACTTAACTCTAGTACTACACACATGCACTCTAGTTCTACACACATGTACTTAAGTCTAGTACTACACACATGTACTTAACTCTAGTACTACACACATGTACTTAACTCTAGTACTACACACATGTACTTAACTCTAGTACTACACACATGTACTTAACTCTAGTACTACACACATGTACTTAACTCTAGTACTGCACAGTCGTACTTAACTCTAGTATTACACACATGTACTTAACTCTAGAAAATACACACATGTACTTAACTCTAGTACTACACACATGTACTTAACTCTAGTACTACACACATGTACTTAACTCTAGTACTACACACATGTACTTAACTGTAGTACTACACACATGTACTTAACTCTAGTACTACACAAATGTACTTGACTCTAGTACTACACACATTTACTTAAATCTAGTACTACCCATATGTACTTAACTCTAGTACTACACAAATGTACTCTAGTACTACACACATGTATTTAACTCTAGTACTACACACATGTACTTAACTCTAGTACCACACACGTACTTCTAGTACTACACACATGTACTTAACTCTAGTACCACACACATGTACTTAAGTCTTGTACTACACACATGTACTCTAGTACTACAAACATGTACTTAACTCTAGTACTACACACATGTACTTAACTCTAGTACTACACACATGTACTTAACTCTAGTACTACACACATGTACTCTAGTACTACAGACATGTACTTAACTCTAGTACCACACACATGTACTCTAGTACTACACACATGTACTTAACTCTAGTACTACACAGATGTATTTAACTCTACTATTACACACATGTACTTAACTCTAGCACTACACACATGCACTCTAGTTCTACACACATGTACTTAAGTCTAGTACTTCACACATGTACTTAACTCTAGTATTACACACATGTACTTAACTCTCCTACTACACACATGTACTTAAGTCTAGTACTACACACATGTACTTAACTCTAGTACTACACACATGTACTTAACTCTAGTACTGCACAGTCGTACTTAACTCTAGTATTACACACATGTACTTAACTCTAGAAAATACACACATGAACTTAACTGTAGTACTACACACATTTACTTAAATCTAGTACTACCCATATGTACTTAACTCTCGTACTACACACATGTACTTAACTCTAATACTACACACATGTACTTAACTCTAGTACTACACACATGTACTTAACTCAAATATTACACACATGTACTTAACTCTAGTACTACACACATGTACTTAACTCTAGTATTACACACATGTACTTAACTCTAGTACTACACACATGTACTTAACTCTAGTACTACACACATGTACTTAACTCTAGTACTACACACATGTACTTAACTCTAGTACTACACAGATGTACTTAACTCTAGAATTACACACATGTACTTAACTCTAGTACTACACACATGTACTTAAGTCTAGTACTACACACATGTACTTAACTCTAGTATTACACACATGTACTTAACTCTCCTACTACACACATGTACTTAAGTCTAGTACTACACACATGTACTTAACTCTAGTACTGCACAGTCGTACTTAACTCTAGTATTACACACATGTACTTAACTCTAGGAAATACACACATGTACTTAACTCTAGTACTACACACATGTATTTAACTCTAGTACTACACACATGTACTCTAGTACTACACACATGTACTTAACTCTAGTACTACACACATGTACTTAACTCTAGTACTACACACATGTACTTAACTCTAGTACTACACTCATGTACTTAACTGTTGTCCTTCAAACATTTACTTAACTCTAGTATTACACACATGTAATCTAGTTCTACACACATGTACTTAACTCTATTACTACACACATGTACTCTACTCTGGTACTACACACATGTATTTAACTCTAGTACCACACACATGTACTTAACTCTAGTACTACACACATGTACTTAACTCTAGTACTACACAGATGTATTTAACTCTACTATTACACACATGTACTTAACTCTAGTACTACACACATGCACTCTAGTTCTACACACATGTACTTAAGTCTAGTACTACACACATGTACTTAACTCTAGTACTACACACATGTACTCTAGTACTACACACATGTACTTAACTCTAGTACTACACACATGTACTTAACTCTAGTACTACACACATGTACTTAACTCTAGTACTACACACATGTACTTAACTCTAGTACCACACACATGTACTTAAGTCTTGTACTACACACATGTACTCTAGTACTACAAACATGTACTTAACTCTAGTACTACACACATGTACTCTAGTACTACACACATGTACTTAACTCTAGTACTACACAGATGTATTTAACTCTACTATTACACACATGTACTTAACTCTAGCACTACACACATGCACTCTAGTTCTACACACATGTACTTAAGTCTAGTACTTCACACATGTACTTAACTCTAGTATTACACACATGTACTTAACTCTCCTACTACACACATGTACTTAAGTCTAGTACTACACACATGTACTTAACTCTAGTACTACACACATGTACTTAACTCTAGTACTGCACAGTCGTACTTAACTCTAGTATTACACACATGTACTTAACTCTAGAAAATACACACATGTACTTAACTGTAGTACTACACACATTTACTTAAATCTAGTACGACCCATATGTACTTAACTCTCGTACTACACACATGTACTTAACTCTAATACTACTCTAGTACTACACACATGCACTTAACTCAAATATTACACACATGTACTTAACTCAAATATTACACACATGTACTTAACTCTAGTACTACACACATGTACTTAACGCTAGTATTACACACATGTACTCTAGTACTACACACATGTACTTAACTCTAGTACTACACACATGTACTTAACTCTAGTACTACACACATGTACTTAACTCTAGTACTACACAGATGTATTTAACTCTACTATTACACACATGTACTTAACTCTAGTACTACACACATGTACTTAAGTCTAGTACTACACACATGTACTTAACTCTAGTATTACACACATGTACTTAACTCTCCTACTACACACATGTACTTAAGTCTAGTACTACACACATGTACTTAACTCTAGTACTACACACATGTACTTAACTCTAGTATTACACACATGTACTTAACTCTAGGAAATACACACATGTACTTAACTCTAGTACTACACACATGTATTTAACTCTAGTACTACACACATGTACTCTAGTACTACACACATGTACTTAACTCTAGTACTACAGACATGTACTCTAGTACTACACACATGTACTTAACTCTAGTACTACACTCATGTACTTAACTGTTGTCCTTCACACATTTACTTAACTCTAGTATTACACACATGTAATCTAGTTCTACACACATGTACTTAACTCTATTACTACACACATGTACTCTAGTACTACAGACATGTACTTAACTCTAGTACCACACACATGTACTCTAGTACTACACACATGTACTTAACTCTAGTACTACACAGATGTATTTAACTCTACTATTACACACATGTACTTAACTCTAGTACTACACACATGCACTCTAGTTCTACACACATGTACTTAAGTCTAGTACTACACACATGTACTTAACTCTAGTACTACACACATGTACTTAACTCTAGTACTACACACATGCACTTAACTCTATTACTACACACATGTAACTTAACTCTAGTACTACACACATGTACTTAACTCTAGTACTACACACATGTACTTAACTCTAGTACTACACACATGTACTTAACTCTAGTACTACACACATGTACTTAACTCTAGTACTACACACATGTACTTAACTCTAGTACTACACACATGTACTTAACTCTAGTACTACACACATGTACTTAACTCTAGTACTTCACACATTTAATTAACTCTAGTACTACACAGATGTAGTTAACTCTAGTACTACACACATGTACTTAACTCTAGTACTACACACATGTATTTAACTCTAGTACTACACACATGTATTTAACTCTAGTACTACACACATGTACTTAACTCTAGTACTACACACATGTACTTAACTCTAGTATTACACACATGTACTTAACTCTAGTACTACACACATGTACTTAACTCTAGTACTACACACATGTACTTAACTCTAGTACTACACACATGTACTTAACTCTAGTACTACACACATGTACTTAACTCTAGTACTACAGACATGTACTTAACTCTAGTACCACACACATGTACTCTAGTACTACACACATGTACTTAACTCTAGTACTACACAGATGTATTTAACTCTACTATTACACACATGTACTTAACTGTAGTACTACACACATGTACTTAACTCTAGTACTACACAAATGTACTTGACTCTAGTACTACACACATTTACTTAAATCTAGTACTACCCATATGTACTTAACTCTAGTACTACACACATGTACTTAACTCTACTACTACACACATGTACTTAACTCTAGTACTACACACATGTACTTAACTCTAATACTACACACATGTACTTAACTCTAGTACTACACACATGTACTTAACTCTAGTACTACACACATGTACTTAACTCTAGTACTACACACATGTACTTAACTCTAGTACTACACACATGTACTTAACTCTAGTACTACACACATGTACTTAACTCTAGTACTACACACATGTACTTAACTCTAGTACTACACACATGTACTTAACTCTCTAGTACTACACACATGTACTTAACTCTAGTACTACACACATGTACTTAACTCTAGTACTACACACATGTACTTAACTCTAGTACTACACACATGTACTTAACTCTAGTACTACACACATGTACTTAACTCTAGTACTACACACATGTACTTAACTCTAGTACTACACACATGTACTTAACTCTAGTACTACACACATGTACTTAACTCTAGTACTACACACATGTACTTAACTCTAGTACTACACACATGTACTTAACTCTAGTACTACACACATGTACTTAACTCTAGTACTACACACATGTACTTAACTCTAGTACTACACACATGTACTTAACTCTAGTACTACACACATGTACTTAACTCTAGTACTACACACATGTACTTAACTCTAGTACTACACACATGTACTTAACTCTAGTACTACACACATGTACTTAACTCTAGTACTACACACATGTACTTAACTCTAGTACTACACACATGTACTTAACTCTAGTACTACACACATGTACTTAACTCTAGTACTACACAGATGTATTTAACTCTACTATTACACACATGTACTTAACTCTAGTACTACACACATGTACACTCTAGTTCTACACACATGTACTTAAGTCTAGTACTACACACATGTACTTAACTCTAGTACTACACACATGTACTTAAGTCTAGTACTACACACATGTACTTAACTCTAGTACTACACACATGTACTTAACTCTAGTACTACACACATGTACTTAACTCTAGTACTACACACATGTACTTAACTCTAGTACTACACACATGTACTTAACTCTAGTACTACACACATGTACTTAACTCTAGTACTACACACATGTACTTAACTCTAGTACTACACACATGTACTTAACTCTAGTACTACACACATGTACTTAACTCTAGTACTACACAGATGTATTTAACTCTACTATTACACACATGTACTTAACTCTAGTACTACACACATGCACTCTAGTTCTACACACATGTACTTAAGTCTAGTACTACACACATGTACTTAACTCTAGTATTACACACATGTACTTAACTCTCCTACTACACACATGTACTTAAGTCTAGTACTACACACATGTACTTAACTCTAGTACTACACACATGTACTTAACTCTAGTACTACACAGATGTATTTAACTCTACTATTACACACATGTACTTAACTCTAGTACTACACACATGTACTTAACTCTAGTACTACACACATGTACTTAACTCTAGTACTACACACATGTACTTAACTCTAGTACTACACACATGTACTTAACTCTAGTACTACACACATGTACTCTAGTACTACACACATGTACTTAACTCTAGTACTACACACATGTACTTAACTCTAGTACTACACACATGTACTTAACTCTAGTACTACACACATGTACTTAACTCTAGTACTACACACATGTACTTAACTCTACTACTACACACATGTACTTAACTCTAGTACTACACACATGTACTTAACTCTAGTACTACACACATGTACTTAACTCTAGTACTACACACATGTACTTAACTCTAGTACTACACACATGTACTTAACTCTAGTACTACACACATGTACTTAACTCTAGTACTACACACATGTACTTAACTCTAGTACTACACACATGTACTTAACTCTAGTAATACACAGATGTACTTAACTCTAGTACTACACACATGTACTTAACTCTAGTACTACACACATGTACTTAACTCTAGTACTACACACATTTACTTAAGTCAAGTAATCCACACATGTACTGAACTCAAGTAATATACAAATGTACTTAACTCTAGTACGACACACATGTACTTAACTCTAGTACTACACACATGTACTTAACTCTAGTACTACACATATGTACTTAACTCTAGTACTACACAGATGTACTTAACTCTAGTACTACACACATGTACTTAACTCTAGTACTACACACATGTACTTAACTCCAGTACTACACACATGTGCTTAACTCTAGTACTACACACATGTACTTAACTCTAGTACTACACACATGTACTTAACTCTAGTACTACACACATGTACTTAACTCTAGTACTACACACATGTACTTAACTCTAGTACTACACACATGTACTTAACTCTAGTACTACACACATGGACTTAACTCTAGTACTACACACATGTACTTAACTCTAGTACTACACACATGTACTTAACTCTAGTACTACACACATGTACTTAACTCTAGTACTACACACATGTACTTAACTCTAGTACTACACACATGTACTTAACTCTAGTACTACACACATGTACTTAACTCTAGTACTACACACATGTACTTAACTCTAGTACTACACACATGTACTTAACTCTAGTACTACACACATGTACTTAACTCTAGTACTACACACATGTACTTAACTCTAGTACTACACACATGTACTTAACTCTAGTACTACACACATGTACTTAACTCTAGTACTACACACATGTACTTAACTCTAGTACTACACACATGTACTTAACTCTAGTACTACACACATGTACTTAACTCTAGTACTACACACATGTACTTAACTCTAGTACTACACACATGTACTTAACTCTAGTACTGCACATACATGTACTTAACTCTTGTAATTACTACACACATGTACTTAACTCTAGTACTACACACATGTACTTAACTCTAGTACTACACACATGTACTTAACTCTAGTACTACACACATGTACTTAACTCTAGTACTACACACATGTACTTAACTCTAGTACTACACACATGTACTTAACTCTAGTACTACACACATGTACTTAACTCTAGTACTGCACACATGTACTTAACTCTAGTACTGCACACATGTACTTAACTCTAGTACTACACACATGTACTTAAGTCTAGTACTACACACATGTACTTAACTCTAGTACTACACACATGTACTTAACTCTAGTATTACACACATGTACTTAACTCTAGTACTACACACATGTACTTAACTCTAGTACTACACACATGTACTTAACTCTAGTACTACACACATGTACTTAACTCTAGTACTACACACATGTAATTACCTCTAGTAATAAACACATGTACTTAACTCTAGTACTACACACATGTACTTAACTCTAGTACTACACACATGTACTTAACTATAGTACTACACACATGTACTTAACTCTAGTACTACACACATGTACTTAACTCTAGTACTACACACATGTACTTAACTCTAGTACTACACACATGTACTTAACTCAAATATTACACACATGTACTTAACTCAAATATTACACACATGTACTTAACTCTAGTACTACACACATGTACTTAACGCTAGTATTACACACATGTACTCTAGTACTACACACATGTACTTAACTCTAGTACTACACACATGTATTTAACTCTAGTACTACACACATGTACTTAACTCTAGTACTACACAGATGTATTTAACTCTACTATTACACACATGTACTTAACTCTAGTACTACACACATGCACTCTAGTTCTACACACATGTACTTAAGTCTAGTACTACACACATGTACTTAACTCTAGTATTACACACATGTACTTAACTCTCCTACTACACACATGTACTTAAGTCTAGTACTACACACATGTACTTAACTCTAGTACTACACACATGTACTTAACTCTAGTACTACACACATGTACTTAACTCTAGGAAATACACACATGTACTTAACTCTAGTACTACACACATGTATTTAACTCTAGTACTACACACATGTACTCTAGTACTACACACATGTACTTAACTCTAGTACTACACACATGTACTTAACTCTAGTACTACACACATGTACTTAACTCTAGTACTACACACATGTACTTAACTCTAGTACTACACACATGTACTTAACTCTAGTATTACACACATGTACTTAAATCTAGTACTACACACATGTACTTAACTCTATTACTACACACATGTACTTAACTCTAGTACTACACACATGTACTTAACTCTAGTACTACACACATGTACTTAACTCTAGTACTACACACATGTACTTAACTCTAGTACTACACAGATGTATTTAACTCTACTATTACACACATGTACTTAACTCTAGTACTACACACATGCACTCTAGTTCTACACACATGTACTTAAGTCTAGTACTACACACATGTACTTAACTCTAGTACTACACACATGTACTTAACTCTAGTACTACACACATGTACTTAACTCTAGTACTACACACATGCACTTAACTCTATTACTACACACATGTAACTTAACTCTAGTACTACAGACATGTACTCTAGTACTACACACATGTACTTAACTCTAGTACTACACACATTTACTTAACTCTAGTACTACACACATGTACTTAACTCTACTACTACACACATGTACTTAACTCTAGTACTACACACATGTACTTGACTCTAGTACTACACACATTTACTTAAATCTAGTACTACCCATTTGTACTTAACTCTAGTACTACACAAATGTACTCTAGTACTACACACATGTATTTAAGTCTAGTACTACACACATGTACTTAACTCTAGTACCACACACGTACTCTAGTACTACACACATGTACTTAACTCTAGTACCACACACATGTACTTAAGTCTTGTACTACACACATGTACTCTAGTACTACAAACATGTACTTAACTCTAGTACTACACACATGTACTCTAGTACTACACACATGTACTTAACTCTAGTACTACACACATGTACTTAACTCTAGTACTACACACATGTACTCTAGTACTACACACATGTACTCTAGTAGTACACACATGTACTTAAGTTGAGTACTACACAGATGTATTTAACTCTAATATTACACACATGTACTTAACTCTAGTAATACACACATGTACTTAACTCTAGTACTACACACATATACTTAACTCTAGTACTACACACATGTACTCTAGTACTACACACATGTACTTAACTCTAGTACCACACACATACTCTAGTACTACACACATGTACTTAACTCTAGTACTACACACATGTACTTAACTCTAGTACTACACACATGTACTTAACTCTAGTACTACACACATGTACTTAACTCTAGTATTACACACATGTACTTAACTCTAGAAAATACACACATGTACTTAACTCTAGTACTACACACATGTACTTAACTCTAGTACTACACACATGTACTTAACTCTAGTACTACACACATGTACTTAACTCTAGTACTACACACATGTACTTAACTCTAGTACTACACACATGTACTTAACTCTAGTACTACACACATGTACTTAACTCTAGTACTACCCATATGTACTTAACTCTAGTACTACACAAATGTACTCTAGTACTACACACATGTATTTAACTCTAGTACTACACACATGTACTTAACTCTAGTACCACACACGTACTCTAGTACTACACACATGTACTTAACTCTAGTACCACACACATGTACTTAAGTCTTGTACTACACACATGTACTCTAGTACTACAAACATGTACTTAACTGTAGTACTACACACATGTACTCTAGTACTACACACATGTACTTAACTCTAGTACTACACACATGTACTCTAGTACTACAGACATGTACTTAACTCTAGTACCACACACATGTACTCTAGTACTACACACATGTACTTAACTCTAGTACTACACAGATGTATTTAACTCTACTATTACACACATGTACTTAACTCTAGCACTACACACATGCACTCTAGTTCTACACACATGTACTTAAGTCTAGTACTTCACACATGTACTTAACTCTAGTATTACACACATGTACTTAACTCTCCTACTACACACATGTACTTAAGTCTAGTACTACACACATGTACTTAACTCTAGTACTACACACATGTACTTAACTCTAGTACTGCACAGTCATACTTAACTCTAGTATTACACACATGTACTTAACTCTAGAAAATACACACATGTACTTAACTGTAGTACTACACACATTTACTTAAATCTAGTACTACCCATATGTACTTAACTCTAGTACTACACACATGTACTTAACTCTAATACTACACACATGTACTCTAGTACTACACACATGCACTTAACTCAAATATTACACACATGTACTTAACTCAAATATTACACACATGTACTTAACTCTAGTACTACACACATGTACTTAACTCTAGTACTACACACATGTACTTAACTCTAGTACTACACACATGTACTTAACTCTAGTACTACACACATGTACTTAACTCTAGTACTACACACATGTACTTAACTCTAGTACTACACACATGTACTTAACTCTAGTACTACACACATGTACTTAACTCTAGTACTACACACATGTACTTAAGTCTAGTACTACACACATGTACTTAACTCTAGTATTACACACATGTACTTAACTCTAGTTCTACACACATGTACTTAACTCTAGTACTACACACATGTACTTAACTCTAGTACTACACACATGTACTTAACTCTAGTATTACACACATGTACTTAACTCTAGTACTGTACAGATGTACTTAACTCTAGTACTGCACAGTTGTACTTAACTCTAGTACTACACACATGTACTCTACTACTACACACATGTACTTTACTCTATTACTACACACATGTACTTAACTATAGTACTGCACAGTTGTACTTAACTATTATTACACACATGTACTTAACTCTAGTACTACACACATGTACTTAACTCTAGTACTACACACATGTACTTAACTCTAGTACTACACACATGTACTTAACTCTAGTACTACACACATGTACTCTAGTACTACACACATGTACTTAACTCTAGTACTACACACATGTACTTAACTCTAGTACTACACACATGTACTTAACTCTAGTACTACACACATGTACTTAACTCTACTATTACACACATGTACTTAACTCTAGTACTACACACATGTACTTAACTCTAGTACTACACACATGTACTTAATTCTAGTACTACACACATGTACTTAACTCTAGTACTACACACATGTACTTAAATACATTACTACTCACATGTTCTCTAATACTACAAACATGTATTTAACTCTAGTACTACACACATGTACTTAACTCTAGTACTACACACATGTACTTAACTCTAGTACTACACACATGTACTTAACTCTAGTACTACACACATGTACTTAACTCTAGTACTACACACATGTACTTAACTCTAGTACTACACACATGTACTTAACTCTAGTACTGCACACATGTACTTAACTCTAGTACTACACACATGTACTTAAATCTAGTACTACACACATGTACTTAACTCTAGTACTACACAAATGTACTTAACTCTAGTACTACACACATGTATTTAACTCTAGTACTACACACATGTACTTAACTCTAGTACTACACACATGTACTTAACTCTAGTACTACACACATGTACTTAACTCTAGTACTACACACATGTACTTAAGTCTAGTACTACACACATGTACTTAACTCTAGTACTACACACATGTACTTAACTCTAGTACTACACACATGTCTTAACTCTAGTACTACACACATGTACTTAACTCTGGTACTACACACATGTACTTACCTCTAGTACTACACACATGTGCTTAACTCTAGTATTACACACATGTATTTAACTCTAGTACTACACACATGTGCTTAACTCTAGTACTACACACATGTATTTAACTCTACTACTACACACATGTACTCTAGTACTACACACATGTACTTAACTCTAGTACTACACACATGTACTTAAGTCTAGTACTACACACATGTACTCTAGTACTACACACATGTACTTAACTCTAGTACTACACACATGTACTTAAGTCTAGTACTACACACATGTACTTAACTCTAGTACTACACACATGTACTTAACTCTAATACTACACACATGTACTTAACTCTAGTATTACACACATGTACTTAACTCTATTACTACACACATGTACTTAACTGTAGTACTACACACATGTACTTAACTCTAGTACTACCCACATGTACTTAACTCTAGTACTACACACATGTACTTAACTCTAGTATTACACACATGTATTTCACTCTAGTACTACAAACATGTACTTAACTCTAGTACTACACAGATGTACTTAAATCTAGTACTACACACATGTACTTAATTCTAGTATTACACAAATGTACAAAACTCTAGTACTACACACATGTACTTAACTCTAGTACTACACACATGTACTTAACTTTAGTACTACACACATGTACTTAACTCTAGTACTACACACATGTACAATAGTACTACACACATGTACTTAACTTTAGTACTACACACATGTACTTAACTCTAGTACTACACACATGTATTTAACTCTAGTACTACACACATGTACTTAACTCTAGTACTACACACATGTACTTAACTCTAGTACTACACACAAGTACTTAACTCTAGTACTACACACATGTACTTAACTCTAGTACTACACACATGTACTTAACTCTAGTACTACACACATGTACTCCAGTACTACAGACATGTACTTAACTCTAGTACTACACACATGTACTCTAGTACTACACACATATACTTAACTCGAGTACTACACAGATGTACTTAACTCTAGTACTACACACATGTACTTAACTCTAGTACTACACACATGTACTTAACTCTAGTACTACACACATGTACTTAACTCTAGTACTACACACATGTACTTAACTCTAGTACTACACACATGTACTTAACTCTAGTACTACACACATGTACTTAACTCTAGTACTACACACATGTACTCTAGTACTACACACATGTACTTAACTCTAGTACTACACACATGTACTTAACTCTAGTACTACACACATGTACTTAACTCTAGTACTACACACATGTACTTAACTCTAGTACTACACACATGTACTTAACTCTAGTATTACACACATGTACTTAACTCTAGTACTACACACATGTACTTAACTCTAGTACTACACACATGTACTTAACTCTAGTACTACACACATGTACTTAACTCGAGTACTACACACATGTACTTAACTCTAGTACTACACACATGTACTTAACTCTAGTACTACACACATGTACTTAACTCTAGTACTACACACATGTACTTAACTCTAGTACTACACACATGTACTTAACTCTAGTACTACACACATGTACTTAACTCTAGTACTACACACATGTACTTAACTCTAGTACTACACACATGTACTTAACTCTAGTACTACACACATGTACTTAACTCTAGTACTACACACATGTACTTAAGTCTAGTACTACACACATGTACTTAACTCTAGTACTACACACATGTACTTAACTCTAGTACTACACACATGTACTTAACTCTAGTACTACACACATGTACTTAACTCTAGTACTACACACATTTAATTAACTCTAGTACTACACACATGTACTTAACTCTAGTACTACACACATGTACTTAACTCTAGTACTACACACATGTACTTAACTCTAGTACTACACACATGTACTTAACTCTAGTACTACACACATGTACTTAACTCTAGTACTACACACATGTATTTAACTCTAGTACTACACACATGTACTCTAGTACTACACACATGTACTTAACTCTAGTACTACACACATGTACTTAACTCTAGTACTACACACATGTACTTAACTCTAGTACTACACACATGTACTTAACTCTAGTACTACACACATGCACTTAACTCTAGTACTACACACATGTACTTAACTCTAGTACTACACACATGTACCTAACTCTAGTACTACACACATGTACTTAACTCTACTACTACACACATGTACTTAACTCTAGTACTACACACATGTACTTTACTCTAGTACTACACACATGTAATTAACTCTAGTACTACACACATGTACTTGTACTTAACTCTAGTACTCACACACATATATTTAACTCTAGTACTACACACATGTACTCTATTACTACACACATGTACTTAACTCTATTACTACACACATGTACTTAACTCTAGCACTACACACATGTACTCTAGTACTCCACACATGTACTTAACTCTAGTACTACACACATGTACTTAACTCTAGTACTACACACATGTACTTAACTCTAGTACTACACACATGTACTCTAGTACTACACACATGTACTTAACTCTAGTACTACACACATGTACTCTAGTACTACACACATGTACTTAACTCTAGTACTACACAGATGTATTTAACTCTACTATTACACACATGTACTTAACTCTAGTACTACACACATGCACTCTAGTTCTACACACATGTACTTAAGTCTAGTACTACACACATGTACTTAACTCTAGTATTACACACATGTACTTAACTCTCCTACTACACACATGTACTTAAGTCTAGTACTACACACATGTACTTAACTCTAGTACTACACACATGTACTTAACTCTAGTACTACACACATGTACTTAACTCTAGTACTACACACATGTATTTAACTCTAGTACTACACACATGTACTTAACTCTAGTACTACACACATGTACTTAACTCTAGTACTACACACATGTACTTAACTCTAGTACTACATACATATACTTAACTCTAGTACTACACACATGTACTTAACTCTAGTTCTACACACATATACTTAACTCGAGTACTACACACATATACTTAACTCTAGTACTACACACATATACTTAACTGTAGTACTACACACATGTACTTAACTCTAGTACTACACAGATGTACGTCTTTTTAGTACTGCACAGATGTTCTTAATTCTAGTACTACACACATGTACTTAACTCTAGTACTACACACATGTACTTAACTCTAGTACTGCACACATATACTTAACTTGAGTACTACACAGATGTACTTAACTCTAGTATTACACAGATGTACTTAAATCTAAAACTACACACATGTACTTAACTATAGTACTACAAACATGTACTTTATTACTACACACATGTATGTAACTCTAGTACTACACACATGTACTTAACTCTAGTACTACACACATGTACTTAACTCTAGTACTACACACATGTACTTAACTCTAGTACTACACACATATACTTAAATATAGAACTACACACATATAATAAACTCTAGTACTACACACAAGTACTTAACTCTACAATTACACACATCTACTAAACACTAGTACTACACATATGTACTTAACTCTAGTACTACACACATGTACTTAACTCTAGTACTACACACATGTACTTAACTCTAGTACTACACACATGTACTTAACTCTAGTACTACACACATGGACTTAACTCTAGTACTACACACATGTACTTAACTCTAGTACTACACACATGTACTTAACTCTAGTACTACACACATGTACTTAACTCTAGTACTACACACATGTACTTAACTCTAGTACTACACACATGTACTTAACTCTAGTACTACACACATGTACTTAACTCTAGTACTACACACATGTACTTAACTCTAGTACTACACACATGTACTTAACTCTAGTACTACACACATGTACTTACGTCAAGTACTACACACATGTACTTAACTCTAGTAATACACACATGTACTTAACTCTAGTACTACACACATGTACTTAACTCTAGTACTACACACATGTACTTAACTCTAGTACTACACACATGTACTTAACTCTAGTACTACACACATGTACTTAACTCTAGTACTACACACATGTACTCTAGTACTACACACATGTACTTAACTCTAGTACTACACACATGTACTTAACTCTAGTACTACACACATGTACTTAACTCTAGTACTACACACATGTACTTAACTCTAGTATTACACAAATGTACTTAACTCTAGTACTACACACATGTACTTAACTCTAGTACTACACACATGTACTTAACTCTAGTACTACACACATGTACTTAACTCTAGTACTACACACATGTACTTAACTCTAGTACTACACACATGTACTTAACTCTAGTACTACACACATGTACTTAACTCTAGTACTACACACATGTACTTAACTCTAGTACTACACACATGTACTTAACTCTAGTACTACACACATGTACTTAACTCTAGTACTACACACATGTACTTAACTCTAGTACTACACACATGTACTTAACTCTAGTACTACACACATGTACTTAACTCTAGTAGTACACACATGAACTTAACTAGAGTAATACACAAATTTACTTAACTCTAGTACTACACAAATGTACTTAACTCTATTACTACACTCATGTACGTAACTCTAGTACTACACTCATGAACCTCACTCTATTCATACACACATTTACTTAACTCTAGTACTACACAAATGTATTTAACTCTAGTACTACACACATGTACTTAACTCTAGTACTACACACATGTACTTAACTCTAGTACTACACACATGTACTTAACTCTAGTACTACTCACATGTACTTAACTCTAGTATTACACAGATGTACTTAACTCTAGTACTACACACATGTACTTAACTCTAGTACTACACACATATGCTTAACTCTAGTACTACACAAATGTACTTAACTTTAGTACTACACACATGTACTTAACTCTAGTACTACACACATGTACTCTAGTACTACACACATGTACTTAACTCTAGTACTACACACATGTACTTAACTCTAGTACTACACACATGTACTCTAGTACTACACACATGTACTTAACTCTAGTACTACACAAATGTACTTAACTCTAGTACTACACACATGTACTTAACTCTAGTACTACACACATGTACACTAGTACTACACACATGTACTTCACTGTAGTACTACACACATTTACTTAACTCTAGTACTACACACATGTACTTAACTCTGGTACTACACACATGTACTTAACTCTAGTACTACACACATGTGCTTAACTCTACTACACACATGTACTCTAGTACTACACACATGTACTTAACCCTAGTACTACACACATGTACTTAACTCTAGTACTACACACATGTACTTAACTCTAGTACTACACACATATACTTAACTCTAGTACTACACACGTACTTAACTCTAGTACTACACACATGTACTTAACTGTAGTACTACACACATGTACTTAACTCTAGTATTACACACATGTACTTAACTCTAGTACTACACACATGTACTTAACTCTAGTACTACACACATGTACTTAACTCTAGTACTACACACATGTACTTAACTCTAGTACTACACACATGTACTTAACTCTAGTACTACACACATGTACTTAACTCTAGTACTACACACATGTACTTAACTCTAGTACTACACACATGTACTTAACTCTAATACTACACACATGTACTTAACTCTAGTACTACACACATATACTTAACTCGAGTACTACACACATGTACTTATCTCTAGTATTACACACATGTACACTATTACTACACACATGTACTTAACTCTAGTACTACACACATGTATTTAACTCTAGTACTACACACATGTATTTAACTCTAGTACTACACACATGTACTTAACTCTAGTATTACACACATGTACTTAACTCTAGTATTACACACATGTACTTAACTCTAGTACTACACAGATGAATTTAACTCTAGTACTACACAGATGTACTTAACTCTAGTACTACACAGATGTACTTACCTCTAGTACTGCACACATATACTTAACTCGAATACTACACAGATGTACTTCACTCGAGTACTACACACATATATTTAACTCGAGTACTACACAGATGTACTTAAGTACTACATGTACTTAACTCTAGTACAACACATGTAATTAAATCTGTGACTACACAGATGTGCCTAACTCTAGTACTACACAGATGTACATAATTATAATACTGCACAGATGTACTTAACTCTAGTACTACACAGATGAATTTAACTCTAGTACTACACAGATGTACTTAACACTAGTACTACACAGATGTACTTACCTCTAGTACTGCACAGATGTACGTAATTATAATACTTCACATATGTACTTAACTCTAGTACTACACAGATGTACTTACCTCTAGTACTACACACATGTACTTACCTCTAGTACTACACACATGTACTCTAGTACTACACACATGTATTTAACTCTAGTACTACACACATGTACTTAACTCTAGTACTACACACATGTACTTAACTCTAGTACTACACACATGTACTTAACTCTAGTACTACACACATGTACTCTAGTACTACACACATGTACTTAACTCTAGTACTACACACATGTACTTAACTCTAGTACTACACACATGTACTTAACTCTAGTACTGCACACATGTACTTAACTCTAGTACTACACACATGTACTTAACTCTAGTACTACACACATGTACTTAACTCTAGTACTACACACATGTACTCTAGTACTACACACATGTACTTAACTCTAGTACTACACACATGTACTTAACTCTAGTACTACACACATGTAATTAACTCTAGTATTACACACATGTACTTAACTCTAGTACTACACACATGTACTTAACTCTAGTACTACACACATGTACTTAACTCTAGTACTACACACATGTACTCTAGTACTACACACATGTACTTAACTCTAGTACTACACACATGTACTTAACTCTAGTACTACACACATGTACTTAACTCTAGTACTACACACATATACTTAACTCTACTACTACACACATGTACTTAACTCTAGTACTACACACATGTACTTAACTCTAGTACTACACAGATGTACTTAACTCTAGTACTACACAGATGTACTTAACTCTAGTACTACACACATGTACTTAACTCTAGTACTACACACATGTACTTAACTCTAGTACTACACACATGTACTTAACTCTAGTACTACACACATGTACTTAACTCTAGTACTACACACATGTACTTAACTCAAGTACTACACACATGTACTTAACTCTAGTACTACACACATGTACTTAACTCTAGTACTACACACATGTACTTAACTCTAGTACTACACACATGTACTTAACTCTAGTACTACACACATGTACTTAACTCTAGTACTACACACATGTACTTAACTCTAGTACTACACACATGTACTCTAGTACTACACACATGTACTTAACTCTAGTACTACACACATGTACTCTAGTACTACACACATGTAATTAACTCTAGTACTACACACATGTACTTAACTCTAGTACTACACACATGTACTTAACTCTAGTACTACACACATGTACTTAACTCTAGTACTACACACATGTACTTAACTCTAGTACTACACACAAGTACTGTAGTACTACACACATGTACTCTAGTACTACACACATGTACTTAACTCTAGTATTACACACATGTACTTAACTCTAGTACTACACACATGTACTTAACTCTAATACTACACACATGTACTCTAGTACTACACACATGTACTTAACTCAAATATTACACACATGTACTTAACTCTAGTACTTCACACATGTACTTAACTCTAGTATTACACACATGTACTTAACTCTCCTACTACACACATGTACTTAACTCTAGTACTACACACATGTACTTAACTCTAGTACTACACACATGTACTTAACTCTAGTACTACACACATGTACTTAACTCTAGTACTACACACATGTACTCTAGTACTACACACATGTACTTAACTCTAGTACTACACACATGTACTTAACTGTAGTACTACACACATTTACTTAAATCTAGTACTACCCAGATGTACTTAACTCTAGTACTACACAAATGTACTCTAGTACTACACACATGTATTTAACTCTAGTACTACACACATGTACTTAACTCTAGTACTACACACATGTACTCTAGTACTACACACATGTACTTAACTGTAGTACTACACACATGTACTTAACTCTAGTACTACACACATGTACTCTAGTACTACAACCATGTACTTAACTCTAGTACCAGACACATGTACTCTAGTACTACACACATGTACTTAACTCTAGTACTACACAGATGTATTTAACTCTACTATTACACACATGTACTTAACTCTAGTACTACACACATGCACTTAACTCTAGTACTACACACATGTACTTGACTCTAGTACTACACACATGTACTTAACTCTAGTACTACACACATGTACTCTAGTACTACACACATGTACTTAACTCTAGTACTACACAGATGTATTTAACTCTACTATTACACACATGTACTTAACTCTAGTACTACACACATGCACTCTAGTACTACACACATGTACTTAAGTCTAGTACTACACACATGTACTTAACTCTAGTATTACACACATGTACTTAACTCTAGTACTACACACATGTACTTAACTCTAGTACTACACACATGTACTTAACTCTAGTACTACACACATGTACTTAACTCTAGTACTACACACATGTACTTAACTCTAGTACTACACACATGTACTTAACTCTAGTATTACACACATGTACTCTAGTACTACACACATGTACTTAACTCTCGTATTACACACATGTATTTCACTCTAGTACTACAAACATGTACTTAACTCTAGTACTACACACATGCACTCTAGTACTACACACATGTACTTAACTCTAGTACTACACTCATGTACTTAACTGTAGTACTACACACATTTACTTAACTCTAGTATTACACACATGTAATCTAGTACTACACACATGTACTTAACTCAAATATTGCACACATGTACTTAACTCTAGTACTACACAGATGTACTTCACTCGAGTACTACACGGATGTACTTAACTCTAGTACTACACACATATATTTAACTCTAGTACTACACAGATGTACTTAAGTACAACATGTACTTAACTCTAGTACAACACATGTACTTAAATCTGTCACTACACAGATTTTAGTACAACACAGATGTACTTAAATCTGTCACTACACAGATGTACCTACCTCTAGTACTACACAGATGTACATAATTATAATACTGCACAGATGTACTTAACTCTAGTACTACACAGATGTACTTACCTCTAGTACTACACAGATGTATGTAATTATAATACTTCACATATGTACTTAACTCTAGTACTACACAGATGTACTTACCTCTAGTACTACACTCATGTACTCTAGTACTACACACATGTATTTAACTCTAGTACTACACACATGTACTTAGCTCTAGTACCACACACGCACTCTAGTACTACACACATGTACTTAACTCTAGTACTACACACATGTACTTAACTCTAGTACTACACACATGTACTCTAGTACTACAAACATGTACTTAACTCTAGTACTACACACATGTACTTAACTCTAGTACCACACACGTACTCTAGTACTGCACACATGTACTTAACTCTAGTACCACACACATGTACTCTAGTACTGCACACATGTACTTAACTCTAGTACCACACACATGTACTCTAGTACTACACACATGTACTTAACTCTAGTACTACACACATGTACTCTAGTACTACACACATGTACTTAACTCTAGTACAACACACATGTACTTAACTCGAATACTACACAGATGTATTTAACTCTACTATTACACACATGTACTTAACTCTAGTATTACACACATGTACTTAACTCTCCTACTACACACATGTACTTAACTCTAGTACTACAGACATGTACTTAACTCTAGTACTACACACATGTACTCTAGTACTACACACATGTACTTACCTCTAGTACTACACACATGTACTTAACTCTAGTACTACAGACATGTACTCTAGTACTACACACATGTACTTAACTCTAGTAATACACACATGTACTTAACTGTAGTACTACACACATTTACTTAAATCTAGTACTACCCATATGTACTTAACTCTAGTACCACACACATGTACTCTAGTACTACACACATGTACTTAACTCTAGTACCACACACATACTCTAGTACTACACACATGTACTTAACTCTAGTACTACACACATGTACTTAACTCTTGTACTACACACATGTACTCTAGTACTACAAACATGTACTTAACTCTAGTACTACACACATGTACTCTAGTCCTACACACATGTACTTAACTCTAGTACTACACACATGTACTCTAGTACGACAGACATGTACTTAACTCTAGTACCACACACATGTACTCTAGTACTACACACATGTACTTAACTCTAGTACTACACAGATGTATTTAACTCTACTATTACACACATGTACTTAACTCTAGTACTACACACATGCACTCTAGACTAGACTTAAGTACATGTGTAGACATGTACTTAAGTCTAGTACTACACACATGTACTTAACTCTAGTACTACACACATGTACTTAACTCTAGTACTGCACAGTCGTACTTAACTCTAGTATTACACACATGTACTTAACTCTAGAAAATACACACATGTACTTAACTCTAGTACTACACACATGTACTTAACTGTAGTACTACACACATTTACTTAAATCTAGTACTACCCATATGTACTTAACTCTAGTACTACACACATGTACTTAACTATAATACTACACACATGTACTCTAGTACTACACACATGTACTTAACTCAGATATTACACACATGTACTTAACTCAAATATTACACACATGTACTTAACTCTAGTACTACACACATGTACTTAACTCTAGTATTACACACATGTACTCTAGTACTACACACATGTACTTAACTCTCGTATTACACACATGTATTTCACTCTAGTACTACAAACATGTACTTAACTCTAGTACTTCACACATGTACTTAACTCTAGTACCACACACATGTACTCTAGTACTGCACACATGTACTTTACTCTAGTACTACACACATGTACTTAACTCTAGTACCACACACATGTACTCTAGTACTACAGACATGTACTTAACTCTAGTACTACACACATGTACTCTAGTACTACAGACATGTACTTAACTCTAGTACCACACACATGTACTCTAGTACTACACACATGTACTTAACTCTAGAAAATACACACATGTACTTAACTCTAGTACTACACACATGTACTTAACTGTAGTACTGCACACATTTACTTAAATCTAGTACTACCCATATGTACTTAACTCTAGTACTACACACATGTACTTAACTATAATACTACACACATGTACTCTAGTACTACACACATGTACTTAACTCAAATATTACACACATGTACTTAACTCTAGTACTACACACATGTACTTAACTCTAGTATTACACACATGTACTCTAGTACTACAAACATGTACTTAACTCTAGTACTTCACACATGTACTTAACTCTAGTACCACACACGTACTCTAGTACTGCACACATGTACTTTACTCTAGTACTACACACATGTACTTAACTCTAGTACCACACACATGTACTCTAGTACTACACACATGTACTTAACTCTAGTACTACACACATGTACTCTAGTACTACACACATGTACTTAACTCTAGTACTACACACATGTACTCTAGTACTACAGACATGTATTTAACTCTAGTACTACACACATGTACTCTAGTACTACACACATGTACTTAACTCTAGTACTACACAGATGTATTTAACTGTACTATTACACACATGTACTTAACTCTAGTACTACACAGATGTATTTAACTGTACTATTACACACATGTACTTAACTCTAGTACTACACACATGCACTCTAGTTCTACACACATGTACTTAAGTCTAGTACTACACACATGTACTTAACTCTAGTATTACACACATGTACTTAACTCTCCTACTACACACAGCATGGGATGTAATGGCGACTGTAGCCACAGAGGCTACAGTCGCCACACTGTCAAAGACAACATGTCTTTGACAGTGACTGGTCTTGGGTGTCTCAAAATGGATGACCTGTGTTCTGCTGACATGCCTGTTCCCGAGGATGATACGACTCGTCCGAGAAAGGTGACAGATTTTCTGCAGCACTGAAGCTTTTCTTTGACACCTTGAAGCCGAATGAGTGCAAAGCACGCAACAAAACATCAGTGGCTCGCAGACAAGACTCAACGGTTGGAGCACCCAGCAAAGATCGTCAACATACATCAGCAACTTACACTGGGGTGGGAGTGTCACGTCCATCAGCAAAGATTTCAAAACTTGGTTGAAGATTCCTGGGAACACTTGTGTCCTTGCGGTAGTCTGGTGTACTGCAATCTGCAGCCCTTGTAAGTGAAGGCAAAGTACTTTCTACACTGTCTAGCAAACGTCAAGCAGAAGTATGCATTTGCCAGATCAATTGCAGTAAACCACTGCAAATCTGGCCCCAAAGATGTCAAAAGTCTGTGAGGATCTGGGACAGGAAGAACAGGAGTCTCCGTAACTTCATTAATGGCTCTCAAATCATGGGCCATTCTCCAGATGTCACCTGTGGCTTTCAACACTGGCCGCAATGGGGTACTCCACGATGAATCTGACTGTTCTAACACTCCTGCATCCCACAGACCACAGACTGTTTCTTCCATGCCCTCATCAGCAGCTTCTGGCCACCGATACTGGGCACGATAGACACCTGTGTTTTTAGCCTGATCACTCATTTCTATCACAACCTCTGGTATCTTGGTGCAATGTCCTACATCGTATGGTCCTTGGGTCTAACACGGCTGCTGCACTGTCATGGTCAGACAACTCACGTCCGTGATGTCTGTCAAGAATCTCGTGTTGTAGAATGCATGTGTCAGTTGTATGAATGTGAATTCTGTATGCATCAGCTGTGGGTGAGAACTGAATGTCAGGTGTCTCACCAGGTTGCCAATTAATGAGTGTCTTTTAACCATGGGGCCTAATTCGCGTGCTTCATTTGTGGGTGCCAAGGCCAAAGAGATGTGTGGAAGTGCCTCATCCTCCATTTTATACCACTGTTTTTGTTCTTGAGTGAGATCACAAAGTGCCACAACACCAATTTCAGAGATGTAAATGGATAATGATCTTACCTCCCACGAATCACCCTCAATTAGCCTAAACTCCTCACCGTACATTTCATCCTGATTTCTGTCATAATAGAGAGTGCAATGTAGAGGATCGATGGGCAGGTGGTATGGTCCCAGAGACCTAATCCAAGGTTTCCACAGCTGGAATACAGATCTCAGTCCCTTTGTTGTTGGTGTTTCTGGGTCAAGACACGCCCAGTATATGTCAGCACTGTGTTTTTCAGACAGGTTTGGTTTCATGAGCCACTGTCCTGTATGTCCGTGACTAGAGCATGTGAATGTTTGTCCATTTGAAAACGTAAAACAGAGTCCTTGATGTCCACACAACATTGTGGCACCAGTGGAAGTCAACAAGTTTCTGCCCATTAAGTTCACTGGTGTCCCAGGTGAGTGAACAAACGAATGAAAAAGTGTATGTCCAGCAATTTGTGTCCTTAGAGGTTTGGTGAATGGCAGTGACTTAGGTTGTCCCGAGAAGCCCACAAGTGACATGGTGTCTTTGGTCAACGCAGCCTTTGGCAATGGAACATTCAGGGATGAATAGGTAGCTCCAGTGTCCACAAGTGCCATGATCTTTTGACCATCCACGTCCATAGGAAGCATAGGTTCTGCCATTCCCTCGCCTCCAGAGCCGCTCAGGCCTCCCTAGCAGTTGCCGTTCACAAGATCTAATCACAATTACACGCTTACCACATCAGTGATACATTTCCAACAACTTTCATACTTTTAGACAGGCCAATAGCAGAATTTTGACATGTTAGTAACAGGCATTCTGCTTACCTTTCAGTTTGGGCCCAGGAAAGTTGTTTTCAATGTGTCACGATGTCACACGACGTCACCCTCGACTGACCGGGCAAAACTCAGGTACTCCGGCGATCACGTCAGGGAACGCAGTATCAGCCCCTCCCTCGGTACGCCTTTGTTCCAGAGATGTTAAAGGCACAATATGAATTTTATAATGACTGGTAGAAATGACTACATTCTTCATTACAAGTCATATATTAAAGGCACACAATGAATTTATAATCAGTAGTGAAAATGATTATATTCTTCAGTAGTAAAAATGATTATACTCTTCATGATACGCGAGTTAAGTACATGTGTGTAGTACTAGAGTTAAGTATGTGTGTGTAGTACTAGAGTTAAGTACATGTGTGTAGTAGGAGAGTTAAGTACATCTGTGCAGTACTAGAGTTAAAGTACATGTGTGTAATACTAGAGTTAAGTACATGTGTGTAGTACTGGAGTTAAGTACATGTGTGTCGTACTAGTTTTAATTACATGTGTGTAGTACTAGAGTTAAGTACATGTGTGTAGTACTAGAGTTAAGTAAATGTGTGTAGTACTAGAATACATGTGTGTACTACAAGAGTGAAGTACATGTGTGTAGTGCTAGAGTTAAGTGCATTTGTGTAATACTAGAGTTAAGTACATGTGTGTAGTACTACAGTTAAGTACATGTGTGTAGTACTAGAGTACATGTGTGTAGTACTAGAGTTAAGTGCATGTGTGCAGTACTAGAGTTAAATACATGTGTGTAGTACTAGAGTTAAGTACATGTGTGTAATACTAGAGTTAAGTACAACTGTGCAGTACTAGGCTTAAGTACATGTGTGTAGTACTAGAGTAAAGTACATGTGTGTACTACTAGAGTTAAGTACATGTGTGTAGTACTAGAGAACATGTGTGTGGTACTAGAGTTAAGTCCATGTGTGTAGTACAAGAGTTAAGTACATGTGTGTAGTACTAGAGTTAAGTACATTTGTGTAATACTAGAGTTAAGTACATGTGTGTAGTACTAGAGTTAAGTATATGTGTGGAGTACTACAGTACATGTGTGTAGTATTAGAGTTAAGTACATGTGTATAATACTAGAGTTAAGTACAACTGTGCAGTACTAGACTTAAGAACATGTGTGTAGTACTAGAGTTAAGTACATGTGTGTAGTACAAGAGTTAAGTACATGTGTGGAATACTAGAGTACATGTGTGTAGTACTAGTTATGTACATGTGTGTAGTCCTAGAGTTAAGTACATTTGTGTAGTACTTAGAGTACATGTGTGTAGTACTAGAGTTAAGTGCATGTGTGCAGTAATAGAGTTAAGTACATGTGTGTAGTACTAGAGTTAAGTACATGTGTGTAGTACTAGAGTTATTCAGAGTTTCTGATGCTAAAATGACATGATTTTACGCTTAAATATGCTGATAAATAGAATTTTGTGGCCAGGATAGCCCTATGGCTTCTATGCGTTACAATGCATTCTGGCTGAACATAACAAGTGAAGTTGTGGAAAAACTACAAAAGATGTCAATGCCATTTTTGCTGTGTAAGTAGGGATTTGGGACCTGTACAAAATACATTTGGAATCTTGGTTCTATCTCATTCTTTGCTGAAGTTATAACCGTTGTCATCTTTTTATGACCGCAAATTGCTTTTCAGCCCATAATAAGCCTTCTGAGACAATGTATGCAATCCTGACTTTAGAAGTAAAAACTTGTTAAAACTACAGTGTGGAGACGTCTCATGCTAAAATAACATGATTTTACGCTTAAACATGCTGATAAATAGAATTTTGTGGCCAGGATAGCCCTATGGCTTCTATGCGTTACAATGCATTCTGGCTGAACATAACAAATGAAGTTGTGGAAAAACTACAAAAGATGTCAATGCCATTTTTGCTGTGTAAGTAGGGCTTTGGGACCTGTACAAAATACATTTGGAATCTTGGTTCTATCTCATTCTATGCTGAAGTTATAACCGTTGTCATCTTTTATGACCGCAAATTGCTTTTCAGCCCATAATAAGCATTCTGAGACAATGTATGCAATCCTGACTTTAGAAGTAAAAACTTGTTAAAACTACAGTGTGGAGACGTCTCATGCTAAAATTACATGATTTTATGCTTAAACATGCTGATAAATAGAATTTTGTGGCCAGGATAGCCCTATGGCTTCTATGCGTTACAATGCATTCTGGCTGAACATAACAAATGAAGTTGTGGAAAAACTACAAAAGATGTCAATGCCATTTTTGCTGTGTAAGTAGGGCTTTGGGACCTGTACAAAATACATTTGGAATCTTGGTTCTATCTCATTCTATGCTGAAGTTATAACCGTTGTCATCTTTTATGACCGCAAATTGCTTTTCAGCCCATAATAAGCATTCTGAGACAATGTATGCAATCCTGACTTTAGAAGTAAAAACTTGTTAAAACTACAGTGTGGAGACGTCTCATGCTAAAATAACATGATTTTACGCTTAAACATGCTGATAAATAGAATTTTGTGGCCAGGATAGCCCTATGGCTTCTATGCGTTACAATGCATTCTGGCTGAACATAACAAATGAAGTTGTGGAAAAACTACAAAAGATGTCAATGCCATTTTTGCTGTGTAAGTAGGGCTTTGGGACCTGTACAAAATACATTTGGAATCTTGGTTCTATCTCATTCTATGCTGAAGTTATAACCGTTGTCATCTTTTATGACCGCAAATTGCTTTTCAGCCCATAATAAGCCTTCTGAGACAATGTATGCAATCCTGACTTTAGAAGTAAAAACTTGTTAAAACTACAGTGTGGAGACGTCTCATGCTAAAATAACATGATTTTACGCTTAAACATGCTGATAAATAGAATTTTGTGGCCAGGATAGCCCTATGGCTTCTATGCGTTACAATGCATTCTGGCTGAACATAACAAATGAAGTTGTGGAAAAACTACAAAAGATGTCAATGCCATTTTTGCTGTGTAAGTAGGGCTTTGGGACCTGTACAAAATACATTTGGAATCTTGGTTCTATCTCATTCTATGCTGAAGTTATAACCGTTGTCATCTTTTATGACCGCAAATTGCTTTTCAGCCCATAATAAGCATTCTGAGACAATGTATGCAATCCTGACTTTAGAAGTAAAAACTTGTTAAAACTACAGTGTGGAGACGTCTCATGCTAAAATAACATGATTTTACGCTTAAACATGCTGATAAATAGAATTTTGTGGCCAGGATAGCCCTATGGCTTCTATGCGTTACAATGCATTCTGGCTGAACATAACAAATGAAGTTGTGGAAAAACTACAAAAGATGTCAATGCCATTTTTGCTGTGTAAGTAGGGCTTTGGGACCTGTACAAAATACATTTGGAATCTTGGTTCTATCTCATTCTATGCTGAAGTTATAACCGTTGTCATCTTTTATGACCGCAAATTGCTTTTCAGCCCATAATAAGCATTCTGAGACAATGTATGCAATCCTGACTTTAGAAGTAAAAACTTGTTAAAACTACAGTGTGGAGACGTCTCATGCTAAAATAACATGATTTTACGCTTAAACATGCTGATAAATAGAATTTTGTGGCCAGGATAGCCCTATGGCTTCTATGCGTTACAATGCATTCTGGCTGAACATAACAAATGAAGTTGTGGAAAAACTACAAAAGATGTCAATGCCATTTTTGCTGTGTAAGTAGGGCTTTGGGACCTGTACAAAATACATTTGGAATCTTGGTTCTATCTCATTCTATGCTGAAGTTATAACCGTTGTCATCTTATTATGACCGCAAATTGCTTTTCAGCCCATAATAAGCATTCTGAGACAATGTATGCAATCCTGACTTTAGAAGTAAAAACTTGTTAAAACTACAGTGTGGAGACGTCTCATGCTAAAATAACATGATTTTACGCTTAAACATGCTGATAAATAGAATTTTGTGGCCAAGATAGCCCTATGGCTTCTATGCGTTACAATGCATTCTGGCTGAACATAACAAATGAAGTTGTGGAAAAACTACAAAAGATGTCAATGCCATTTTTGCTGTGTAAGTAGGGCTTTGGGACCTGTACAAAATACATTTGGAATCTTGGTTCTATCTCATTCTATGCTGAAGTTATAACTGTTGTCATCTTTTATGACCGCAAATTGCTTTTCAGCCCATAATAAGCATTCTGAGACAATGTATGCAATCCTGACTTTAGAAGTAAAAACTTGTTAAAACTACAGTGTGGAGACGTCTCATGCTAAAATAACATGATTTTACGCTTAAACATGCTGATAAATAGAATTTTGTGGCCAGGATAGCCCTATGGCTTCTATGCGTTACAATGCATTCTGGCTGAACATAACAAATGAAGTTGTGGAAAAACTACAAAAGATGTCAATGCCATTTTTGCTGTGTAAGTAGGGCTTTGGGACCTGTACAAAATACATTTGGAATCTTGGTTCTATCTCATTCTATGCTGAAGTTATAACCGTTGTCATCTTTTATGACCGGATTTCGACGTAAGTAAAAATATACGGTTAGTGCCTCCTTTCAATGAGAAAGATGTTGATAAGTACTTTACAATTTTTGAAAGAATTGCTGAAACTTTGAAATGGCCAAATGAAGTGTGGACTTTATTATTGCAATGCACATTAGTTGGCAAGGCACAGGAGGCCTACGCGGCGCTCTCCGCTGAGGATACTTTAAATTTTCAGAAAGTTAAATCTGCTATTCTCCGGGCCTATGAGCTCGTCCCAGAAGCATACCGACAAAAATTTCGTAAGCTGAGGAAAAGCTACAGTCAGACATATGTTGATTTTGTTCGGGAAAAAGAAATCTTGTTTGACAGGTGGTGTTCCTCTCAGAGTGTGAATCATTTTGATCAGCTGAAACAGTTGATATTGATGGAAGATTTGAAAAATTGCCTCCCTGAGAAAGTTGCAACTTATTTGAATGAGAATAAAGTTTCTGAAGTGTGTAAGGCTGCGGTATTGGCTGACGAGTATGTGTTAACGCACAAGGCGGTGTTTGAGCGTCCTGTTGGTTTTGGGAAATTTGAAAGATACAGTGGTAATGGCAGGAACGCTAGTAAAAATGTCTCATCGCCTACAGAACCTGTCGGTAGCTCTCTGTCCAATGCTGACGTTAAAACGGATGAGTTTTAACTTAACGAGGTAACGTGTTTTTATTGTAAAAGAAAGGACACATTGTTTCTTCTTGCCCTGTGTTGAAGAAGAAAAATTCAAAACCTGTCGCCTTGATTAAAACTGTCAACCAGGTTAGTCATTCACATGTGGCAGGAAAACCCTGTGATTACGATGACTTTAAGCCTTTTGTTATGGACGGGTTTGTAGCTGTTTCTGCTAACGGGGTAAAGGTCCCGGTGAAAATATTAAGAGATACTGCGGCTTCCCAGTCGTTTGTTCTCGAGGGCGTGTTGCCGCTGTCTGACGACACTGCTGTTGGTTCTGATGTTCCTGTGCGCAGTTTTAATATGCAGGACATCGGGGTCCCTTTGCATAAGATTGTGATTCAGTCTGATTTGTGGTCCGGGGACGCAATTGTGGGAGTGCGCCCGGGCTTCCCAATACCGGGGGTTTCGGTCATCATGGGGAACGACTTGGCAGGTGGAAAAGTGTTAGTTACACCTGACGTGACTCCTGTCCCTGTCGTGAGCACGCGCCCTGATGAGCTTGCGCTAAAATACCCTAATGTTTTCACATCCTGTGCCGTTACGCGTGCAGCCGCTAGGCGAGAAATTGAACAGGGAAAAAATGAAGTTGATTTGAGTGACACTTGTGTGTCTGTGCCTGAGTCTATAAATGACGACGTGGCTGTTAGAAATAACGTGAAAGGTGAGACTGATTTGAGCACTTTGCCGTTGTCCAGGCAACAGTTGATCACTGATCAAAAGTCCGATGTGTCTCTGGCCCGTCTGTTTGATGAAGCTGTAATTGGTGACAACGTTGATTCCATGTCTACGGGTTATTTTCTGAAGGATGGGTTACTGATGCGTAAATGGACACCTTTGAATGTCTCGCCTATTGAAGAGTGGAGTGTGGTTATGCAAATTGTTATCCCTACTCCATATCGTCCGGAGATATTGAAAATGGCTCATGATAATCCACTGTCCGGTCATCTTGGTGTGAAAAACGTACAATCGCATTCTGCGTCATTTCTTTTGGCCAGGGTTGAAAGGCGATGTTGCGCGCCATTGTAAATCCTGTCATTGGTGTCAACTGTCCGGAAAACCAAACCAAGTCATTTCTCCAGCGCCACTGTATCCCATTCCGGCTGTTGGTGAACCCTTTGAGCGTGTTTTGATTGATTGCGTGGGTCCACTGCCTCGTACTAAGTCTGGAAATAAGTTTTTGATAACTGTCATGTGTGCAACGACCCGCTTTCCAGAAGTTTTTCCCGTGCGTAAAATCACTACTCCTGTCGTCGTAAAGGCACTCACGAAGTTTTTTCGCTTTTCGGGTTACCTCGAGTTGTTCAATCTGACCAGGGTACTAACTTTATGTCCAAAATCTTTGCGCAGGTCCTTCGCGAGTTGAACGTAAAGCACAGCCATTCCAGCGCGTACCACCCTGAGAGTCAAGGCGCACTCGAGCGTTTCCACCAGACCTTAAAAACTATGCTTCGCACTTATTGTATGGAATTCGAAAAAGACTGGGATGAGGGAGTTCATTTACAGATGTTTGCCATTCGGGAGGTGGTTCAGGAATCCCTGGGGTTTAGTCCATCCGAGTTGGTTTTCGCGCACACGGTACGTGGCCCTTTGAAATTATTAAAAGACGAGTGGTTGTCCGAGAAGTCCGAGCAAAATCTTTTCGATTACGTCTGTCAATTTTGATTGAAGTTGCGCCGTGCGTGTGAGGTTGCGAAAGAAAATCTTAAACTTGCGCAGGAGAAAATGAAATCTAGGTTTGATGAAAATGCGAAGGTGAGAGCGTTTGAGCCCGGTGAAAAAGTTTTGGTTTTGTTACCGATACCAGGGTCAAGCTTACAATCGAGTTACAGTGGGCCTTACTTGATTGAGAAGAGGGTTGGTGACAGGGATTATCTAATCGCCACGCCTGACAGACGGCGTAGGACCCGCTTGTGTCACATTAATATGTTGAAGCCTTACGTTGTGCGCGCACCTTCCGCATCACCAGATATCCATATTAAATCTAGCTGTGCGCCTGAAGCTGATGTTTCCCAGCCGCGCGTTAGCCTGGCGGCTCGCGTCCAAGAGGAGCTGTCCAGTGCTGAAACGGAGAATGACGTCTTTTCCGCGGCTTTGACTCAGGGAAAGTTTTCAAACTCAGTTGCGCTAGGTAACTTGCCTCTTTTGTTTTCCCACCTTGAGGTTTCCCAGCGGACTGATGTTGTTCATTTGATTCAGTCTTACAGGTCACTGTTTGCCGACATTCCCAGTCAGACGCAGGTGCTTCGCCACGATATTGATGTGGGTGATTCACGACCTATAAAACAGCACCTTTACAGAGTAAATCCGGACAAACGGAGCCGTTTGAAAAAGCAGGTAGAGTACATGGTGAAACATGGCATTGCTGTAGTAGTGCGTGGAGTTCACCCTGTCTTCTCACCATAAAGGCCAATGGAGAGGACCGTTTTTGTACGGATTTCAGGAAAGTTAATGGGGTAACTAAACCTGACTGTTATCCTCTTCCTAGGATGGAGGATTGTGTCGATCATGTGGGCGCAGCGAAGTTTGTCACCAAGCTGGATCTCCTGAAGGGGTACTGGCAGGTGTGATCGCGCCAGAGAGATATCGGCATTTGTTACACCCGATGACTTCCTGGAGTACACGGTCATGGCTTTTGGCATGTGCAATGCCCCTGCAACGTTTCAACGGCTTATGAATGTGGTTTTGTCGGGTTTACCCTTCTGTGAGGCGTACCTCGATGATTTGGTCATTTGTTCTCCCTCCTGGGCGGAGCATGTTCGCCATTTGAGCACCGTTTTTGGGCGTCTGAGTGAGGCAAATTTAACTGTGAATCTGTCAAAATGTGAATTTGGCCAAGCGACAGTGACCTATCTGGGGAAGAGGGTCGGAGGAGGTGAAGTACGCCCAGTTCTAGCTAAAGTCGAGGCCATTTTGTCTGTTCCTGCTCCTGCCAATCGTACTGAGCTGCGCCGCTATTTGGCTATGGTGGGCTACTACAGGGGTTTTTGTAAGAACTTCTCCTCCGTAGCTTCACCACTCACTGATCTTCTTAGCCCTAAAGTGGACTTTGTTTGGTCAGACGCTTCCCAATCCGCGTTTGACCAAACAAAATCCTTACTGGTTAATGCCCCAGTTCTAGCTGCGCCACGTTTCGATGTACCGTTCAAACTCGCGGTAGATGCGTGTGACGCAGGGGTGGGAGCTGTTCTGTTACAAGATGGTCCGGAGGGAGTCGAGCATCCCGTGTCGTATTTTTCAAAGAAACTCAATAAACATCAGCGGTGGTACTCGACCATCGAAAAAGAAGCTTTAGCCTTAGTTATGGCCCTGGAGCACTTCGAAGTTTATGTGGGTGGCTCCAGTGTGCCTGTGCTGGTTTATACTGACCACAATCCTTTAGTTTTTTTGGACCGGATGAGAAACAAAAACCGCAGGCTCATGCATTGGTCTCTCCGTATCCAGCAATTCAAAATTTGCTGTGGGACTAATCGACATCTTTTGCACAGCAGCACTTGCGTTTACGTAGGTTTCACCGTGGATACTTTTATGTAAGTTAGCATTGCTAAGAGAGACACTCGTGAACGAACTTCTCTGTTGGCTGGAGCACTATACACTGACGCAGCCGTTTATTGAACATAAAAAAAGAAAGAAACGTGATGCGTACATACGTGCGCACTGACGTCATTAACGTCATATATATATATTGGATGCTGAACATGGCTTTGCCAAAATAACAAATATGGTTAACACTCCCACTCAAAGACATGTTTACAGCACTTTTCTCTATAGTGCAAAACAAAACAACTAATAATTATTATTATTATTATTTTTTGTACTGTACTCAGTTACAGCATAACTCACAAAACAAAAACATTTCACACACTGGCAGTTTTACATTACTCTCCAAACAAATAACCCATGAATTTCTTAAGTTTGACCTTTGATACTGGTTTGGTAAATACATCAGCTACCATGTCTGCAGTAGAACAGTAAACTACATTAATTTTCTCTTCAGTGTGTGCAGATCGCACAAAGTGGTATTTTATATCCACATGCTTGCTTCTCTGTCTGCATACCGGGTTCTTGGATAATGCTATCGCCCCCTGGTTGTCCTCATAGATTTTGACTGGTAAATGCGGATTACCACCATCCATCCCTTTCAGTAGTTGTACGAGATATATGCTCTCCTGGGTAGCGGCTGCTAGAGCCATGTATTCTGCTTCACAGCTAGATAGTGCCACTGTTGGCTGCTTCCTGCTCTTCCATGATATTACTGCACCAGTTTCAGTTAAGCTGAAACAATATCCAGTGGTGCTTCTCCTGTCCTTTTTGTCAGCTGCCCAATCAGCGTCACTAAACCCCTCAAGCTGTAGGCTCCTCACACATTTTCGGTAGTGTAGTTCCTGATCCATAGTACCCTTTAAGTATCTCAGTAAGTGTTTTGCGGCAGTCCAATGCTGTTGTTTTGGTTCTGCCAAGCTTTGTGATAGCTTACTAACTATCCAGCTCAAGTCGGGTCTAGTACATGTCATAATGTATATCAAGCTACCCACTATCTCTCTGTAACCTGTTGGATCAATTACATCACCATCACTGTCAAAATGCAATTTCTGCTCAGATGGGGTGGGTCTGGGTTTGCATTCAGACATTCCAAATCTTGCTAACATCTTCTCAATGTGTCTCTTTTGTGTCATTTTGATTTCTCCATCACTGTGTTTAAAATCAATACCTAGGAAGTGTTTAAGTGGACCCATATCCTTCATCTTAAACCTTCTCTTCAGCATTTCTTTCACATCTCTGAGTATGGTGTTGTTACTCGCTGCTATAATTAAATCATCAACCCACACTAACAGTATGACTTTCTCATTCACATATTCTCTGGTGTAGACACAGTGGTCAGCATCATTTTGCACAAAACCATTTCCTGTTAGGTGATCATGCAGTAACATATTCCAGTTACGGCCGGACTGTTTTAACCCATACAATGACTTGTTGAGTTTACACACAAGGTGTTCACCTGTTTTTGACTTAACCTCAAAACCTTCCGGTTGCTCCATATATACCTCACAGTCCATGGGAGCATGCAAGTAAGCAGTCTTTACATCCATTTGGTGAAGGATAAGATCCTCCTGCACAGCTACCTGCATCAATGCTCGGACAGAGGTCATATTGGCTGTTGGTGAAAATGTCTCTTTATAGTCAGTCCCTTCCACCTGACTGTACCCCTTTGCCACATATCTGGCTTTACAAGTCTCAGATCCATTTGGGCCCTCTTTCACTGCATATACCCAGCGACCTCCCACTGCTTGTTTGCCCAGTGGCAATGGTGTCAGTGTGAAAGTCTCATTTTCAGTTAGGGATTGCATCTCTTCTTTCATTGCATCACCCCACAATTTGGATTTTTCTGAATGGATTGCCTCACTAAACGTTTTAGGTACACCATAGGTCACTCTGTAGAAATAATCCACATTTTCCACTTCATCACATTCTGCTTTACATTGGTACTCTTTCAGGTGTTCTGGAGGCCTTCTCTCCCTCACAGGGTATCTCTGTTCTACCTGCTCTTTCTCTGTACCATCTGCCTGGGTTGGACCCGCCTCGGTTGTCTCCACACTAGGCTCTTTAATCTCCTCAGACTGTCCCTGACCCTGGCTGACTACCTTTGGGGTTGGATCTCTGTAACTCTCTGTGTCATCCTCCATGTCACAATTGGTCTGAGTCTGGCTATCTGCGCTGCCCTTGGTGATTGTTTTCACTAGCCTATGTTTTAGGATTTTTCCTGTCTCCGGTAATAGATATTATAAGCTGGGCTATACTTATCATAGCCAACAAAGATCCCTTTGTTACACCTTGCATCAAGCTTCGTTTTGTCCTGCTTGTACGTGTAGCATTCAGATCCGAATACCTTCATGTTAGATAGATTGGGTGTTTTTCCTGTGAAAACACGGTAAGGTGTCTGTTCTAAACGCTTACTGTAACACCTGTTACGAATCTGAGCTGCTGTTTGCACTGCATATGTCCACAAATTCTTTGGGAGGTTACTCTCCAATAACATGCATCGTGCCATCTCAAATAAGGTTCTCCATCCCCTTTCGGCAGTTCCGTTCTGATGAGGTGAGTAGGGTGCACTTGTCTCGTGCCTTATCCCATTACTCCTGAGTAAGGACTGGAACTCCTGCCCAGTAAATTCTGTACCATTATCAGACCTTATACACTTAATCTTCCCAAAGGAAGCTATGTCTGCTATGAATTTCTCTGTAGCTTGGGTTGCATAGCTTTTCGCTTTCAGAAAGTATGGAAAGATCATCCCGCTGTAATCATCAGTAAATGCTATCACATACTTGTACCCATCTTTATCTGCTGGTTCTATAGGGCCGCACAAGTCTGTGTGCACTAGCTCAAGTATCGCTGTAGCTTTTGCATCTGGCTGTCTGTTTCTGCTTTGTGTGAATTTGCCCTGTGTGCATATTTCACAGTTTTGTTTTGACTTATCATTTTTGCCCTTAATAGACATCCCTTCAACCACATTCTCTAACTTTGTAATGTCATCAAAGTTACAATGGCCTAGTATTCTGTGCCACGTTTGCATATCATGACAACCATACACTTCATCTATGTTTTCATTCTCAACTGTGCTAAGGTAATACAGCCTACCATGCACATCCATTTTGAATGTGGTACCGTCCCTGTTGACCAGCCAGTCATCTCCATCTTTGAAACGGACCTCTGCACCGTTGGCTGTCGCTGCCTTCACAGAAAAGATGTTCTGTGGGAATGATGGGATGTAGAGCGCCTGTTTGAGTCTCGTTCTCACTCGTCGCCCTTTGCTGTCCAACAAGTAGACCTCGGCGTCTCCCCTCATCTTGGCCATTCCGCTCACCTTGGTTCCGTCGGCCAGCTCGATCATGTGATCCTCGGGTCTGAAGCTCTTGTCCACCTATTTAAACTTGGTGGCATCGTTGATCATATGCGATGTGGCGCCGCAGTCGACCATAAGCCCCTTCTTGTTTTCTCCTTGCACATGACAGTCACTCATCTTAAAGAAAAATGATGACACTGCATCAGTCTGTTCATCAGCTTTCTTGACTTGGTCACGACCCGGCCGCGTCCACGACCACGCCATTTTCCCCGCTGTGGTGTATCCCATGCTCGATTCTCTCTCTGTTGCCCTTCGTTGGTGCATGAGCGGGCCATGTGTCCTCTTCTCCCGCACGAGTAGCATTCTATATCAGCCAAGTCCACTTTCTTTCCTCGGCCTCTCCCGCGCGCTTTGGTTGCCCCATTTGCTCTCATCACGTTGTCCTCGGTCACGTCTCCCCTTCCATATTTCTCAGTACTCTCATAGCTGCGTAGTTTACTTTTAAACTCGCCAAACGTCACGACTTCATTTGTCTGTGTAACATGCACAACGAACGGCTTGTAGGACTCGGGTAACCCTTTCACTACCATTGCAATCATGAGTCCATCACTGATCTGTTCGTCTGCTCTCCTTAATGACGTGAAAATAGTCTCTGCTCGAATTATGTATTCGGTAATTGTTTCATCACTAACTTTGCAGAGTGAGGACAGTTCACAATTCACAATTAGTACTACAGACATGTACTTAACTCTAGTAATACACACATGTACTTAACTGTAGTACCACACACATTTACTTAAATCTAGTTCTACCCATATGTACTTAACTCTAGTACTACACAAATGTACTCTAGTACTACACACATGTATTTAACTCTAGTACTACACACATGTACTTAACTCTAGTACCACACACGTACTCTAGTACTACACACATGTACTTAACTCTAGTACTACACACATGTACTTAACTCTTGTACTACACACATGTACTCTAGTAAGACAAACATGTACTTAACTCTAGTACTTCACACATGTACTTAACTCTAGTACCACACACATGTACTCTAGTACTGCACACATGTACTTTACTCTAGTACTACACACATGTACTTAACTCTAGTACCACACACATATACTCTAGTACTACACACATGTACTTAAATCTAGTACTACACACATGTACTCTAGTAGTACACACATGTACTTAACTCTAGTACTACAAACATGTACTCTAGTACTACAGACATGTACTTAACTCTAGTACCACACACGCACTCTAGTACTACACACATGTACTTAACTCTAATACTACACACATGTACTTAACTCTAGTACTACACACATGTACTCTAGTACTACACACATGCACTTAACTCTTTTACTACACACATGTAACTTAACTCTAGTACTACAGACATGTACTCTAGTACTACACACATGTACTTAACTCTAGTACTACACACATGTACTTAACTCTACTACTACACACATGTACTTAACTCTAGTACTACACACATGTACTTGACTCTAGTACTACACACATTTACTTAAATCTAGTACTACCCATATGTACTTAACTCTAGTACTACACAAATGTACTCTAGTACTACACACATGTATTTAACTCTAGTACTACACACATGTACTTAAGTCTAGTACCACACACGTACTCTAGTACTACACACATGTACTTAACTCTATTACAACACACATGTACTTAAGTCTTGTACTACACACATGTACTCTAGTACTACAAACATGTACTTAACTCTAGTACTACACACATGTACTCTAGTACTACACACATGTACTTAACTCTAGTACTACACACATGTACTCTAGTACTACAGACATGTACTTAACTCTAGTACCACACACATGTACTCTAGTACTACACACATGTACTTAACTCTAGTACTACACAGATGTATTTAACTCTACTATTACACACATGTACGTAACTCTAGCACTACACACATGCACTCTAGTTCTACACACATGTACTTAAGTCTAGTACTTCACACATGTACTTAACTCTAGTATTACACACATGTACTTAACTCTCCTACTACACACATGTACTTAAGTCTAGTACTACACACATGTACTTAACTCTAGTACTACACACATGTACTTAACTCTAGTACTGCACAGTTGTACTTAACTCTAGTATTACACACATGTACTTAACTCTAGAAAATACACACATGTACTTAACTGTAGTACTACACACATTTACTTAAGTCTAGTACTACACACATGTACTTAACTCTAGTACTACACACATGTACTTAACTCTAATACTACACACATGTACTCTAGTACTACACACATGCACTTAACTCAAATATTACACACATGTACTTAACTCAAATATTACACACATGTACTTAACTCTAGTACTACACACATGTACTTAACGCTAGTATTACACACATGTACTCTAGTACTACACACATGTACTTAACTCTAGTACTACACAGATGTACTTCACTTGAGTACTATACGGATGTACTTAACTCTAGAACTACACACATATACTTAACTCGAGTACTACACAGATGTACTTAACTCTAGTACTACATACATGTACTTAACTCTAGGACAACACAGATGTACTTAAATCTGTCACTACACAGATGTACTTACCTCTAGTACTACACAGATGTACATAATTATAATACTGCACAGATGTACTTAACTCTAGTACTACACAGATGTATTTACCTCTAGTACTACGCAGATGTACGTAATTATAATGCTGCACAGATGTACTTAACTCTAGTACTACACACATGTACTTAACTCTAGTACTACACACATGTACACTAGTACTACACACATGTACTTAACTCTAGTACTACACACATGTACTTAACTCTAGTACTACACACATGTACTTAACTCTAGTACTACACACATGTACTTAACTCTAGTACTACACACATGTACTTAACTCTAGTACTACACACATGTACTTAACTCTAGTACTACACACATGTAACTTAACTCTAGTACTACACACATGTACTCTAGTACTACACACATGTACTTAACTCTAGTACTACACACATGTACTTAACTCTAGTACTACACACATGTACTTAACTCTACTACTACACACATGTACTTAACTCTAGTACTACACACATGTACTTGACTCTAGTACTACACACATTTACTTAAATCTAGTACTACCCATATGTACTTAACTCTAGTACTACACAAATGTACTCTAGTACTACACACATGTATTTAACTCTAGTACTACACACATGTACTTAACTCTAGTACTACACACATGTACTCTAGTACTACACACATGTACTTAACTCTAGTACCACACACATGTACTTAAGTCTTGTACTACACACATGTACTCTAGTACTACAAACATGTACTTAACTCTAGTACTACACACATGTACTCTAGTACTACACACATGTACTTAACTCTAGTACTACACACATGTACTCTAGTACTACAGACATGTACTTAACTCTAGTACCACACACATGTACTCAAGTACTACACACATGTACTTAACTCTAGTACTACACAGATGTATTTAACTCTACTATTACACACATGTACTTAACTCTAGCACTACACACATGCACTCTAGTTCTACACACATGTACTTAAGTCTAGTACTTCACACATGTACTTAACTCTAGTATTACACACATGTACTTAACTCTCCTACTACACACATGTACTTAAGTCTAGTACTACACACATGTACTTAACTCTAGTACTACACACATGTACTTAACTCTAATACTACACACATGTACTCTAGTACTACACACATGCACTTAACTCTAGTAATACACACATGTACTTAACTGTAGTACTACACACATTTACTTAAATCTAGTACTACCCATATGTACTTAACTCTAGTACCACACACATGTACTCTAGTACTACACACATGTACTTAACTCTAGTACCACACACATACTCTAGTACTACACACATGTACTTAACTCTAGTACTACACACATGTACTTAACTCTTGTACTACACACATGTACTTAACTCTAGTACTACACACATGTACTTAACTCTAGTACTACACACATGTACTCTAGTACTACACACATGTACTTAACTCTAGTACTACACACATGTACTTAACTCTAGTACTACACACATGTACTTAACTCTAGTACTACACACATGTACTCTAGTACTACACACATGTACTTAACTCTAGTACTACACAGATGTATTTAACTCAAATATTACACACATGTACTTAACTCAAATATTACACACATGTACTTAACTCTAGTACTACACACATGTATTTAACTCTAGTACTACACACATGTACTTAACTCTAGTACTACACAGATGTACTTCACTTGAGTACTATACGGATGTACTTAACTCTAGAACTACACACATATACTTAACTCGAGTACTACACAGATGTACTTAACTCTAGTACTACATACATGTACTTAACTCTAGGACAACACAGATGTACTTAAATCTGTCACTACACAGATGTACTTACCTCTAGTACTACACAGATGTACATAATTATAATACTGCACAGATGTACTTAACTCTAGTACTACACAGATGTACTTACCTCTAGTACTACACAGATGTACATAATTATAATGCTGCACAGATGTACTTAACTCTAGTACTACACACATGTACTTAACTCTAGTACTACACACATGTACACTAGTACTACACACATGTACTTAACTATAATACTACACACATGTACTTAACTCTAGTACTACACACATGTACTTAACTCTAGTACTACACACATGTACTTAACTCTAGTACTACACACATGTACTTAACTCTAGTACTACACACATGTACTTAACTCTACTACTACACACATGTACTTAACTCTAGTACTACACATATGTACTTAACTCTAGTACTACACACATGTACTTAACTCTAGTACTACACACATGTATTTAACTCTAGTACTACACACATGTACTTAACTCTAGTACTACACACATGTACTTAACTCTAGTACTACACATATGTACTTAACTCTAGTACTACACACATGTACTTAACTCTAGTACTACACACATGTACTTTAGTACTACACACATGTACTTAACTCTAGTACTACACACATGTACTTAACTCTAGTACTACACACATGTACTTAACTCTAGTACTACACACATGTACTTAACTCTAGTACTACACACATGTACTCAAGTACTACACACATGTACTTAACTCTAGTACTACACAGATGTATTTAACTCTACTATTACACACATGTACTTAACTCTAGCACTACACACATGCACTCTAGTTCTACACACATGTACTTAAGTCTAGTACTTCACACATGTACTTAACTCTAGTATTACACACATGTACTTAACTCTCCTACTACACACATGTACTTAAGTCTAGTACTACACACATGTACTTAACTCTAGTACTACACACATGTACTTAACTCTAGTACTACACACATGTACTTAACTCTAGTACTACACACATGCACTTAACTCAAATATTACACACATGTACTTAACTCAAATATTACACACATGTACTTAACTCTAGTACTACACACATGTACTTAACTCTAGTACTACACACATGTACTCTAGTACTACACACATGTACTTAACTCTAGTACTACACACATGTACTTAACTCTAGTACTACACAGATGTACTTCACTTGAGTACTATACGGATGTACTTAACTCTAGAACAAAAGACATATACTAAACTCTAGTACTACTCAGATGTTCATTTTTTTAATACTGCACAGATGTACTTAACTCTAGTACTACACAGATGTACTTACCTCTAGTACTACGCAGATGTACATAATTATAATGCTGCACAGATGTACTTAACTCTAGTACTACACACATGTACTTAACTCTAGTACTACACACATGTACTTAACTCTAGTACTACACACATGTACTCTAGTACTACACACATGTACTTAACTCTAGTACTACACACATGTACTTAACTCTAGTACTACACACATGTACTTAACTCTAGTACTACACACATATACTTAACTGTAGTACTACACACATGTACTTAACTCTAGTACTACACACATGTACTTTAGTACTACACACATGTACTTAACTCTAGTACTACGCACATGTACTTAACTCTAGTACTACACACATGTACTTAACTCAAGTAGTACACACAAGTACTTAACTCTAGTACTCCACACAACTACTTAACTCTAGTACTACACACATGTACTTAACTCTAGTACTACACACATGTACTGAACTCTAGTACTACACACATGTACTTAACTCTAGTACTACACACATGTACTTAACTCCAGTACTACACACATGTACTTATCTCTAGTACTACACACATGTACTTAACTCTAGGACTACACACATGTACTTAACTCTAGTACTACACACATGTACTTAACTCTAGTACTACACACATGTACTTAACTCTAGTACTACACACATGTACTTAACTCTAGTACTACACACATGTACTTAACTCAAATATTACACACATGTACTTAACTCTAGTACTACACACATGTACTTAACTCTAGTACTACACACATGTACTTAACTCTAGTACTACACACATGTACTTAACTCTAGTACTACACACATTTACTTAACTCTAGTACTACACACATGTACTTAACTCTAGTACTACACACATATACTTAACTCTAGTACTACACACAAGTACTTAACTCTAGTACTACACACATGTACTTAACTCTAGTCACTACACACATGTACTTAACTCTAGTACTACACACATGTATTTAACTCTAGTACTACACACATGTACTTAACTCTAGTACTACACAGATGTACTTACCTCTAGTACTACGCAGATGTACGTAATTATAATGCTGCACAGATGTACTTAACTCTAGTACTACACACATGTACTTAACTCTAGTACTACACACATGTACTTGACTCTAGTACTACACACATGTACTTAACTATAATACTACACACATGTACTTAACTCTAGTACTACAGACATGTACTCTAGTACTACACACATGCACTCTAGTTCTACACACATGTACTTAAGTCTAGTACTACACACATGTACTTAACTCTAGTACTACACACATGTACTTAACTCTAGTACTACACACATGCACTTACCTCTATTACTACACACATGTAACTTAACTCTAGTACTACACACATGTACTTAACTCTAGTACTACACACATGTACTTAACTCTAGTACTACACACATGTACTTAACTCTAGTACTACACACATGTACTTGACTCTAGTACTACACACATTTACTTAAATCTAGTACTACCCATATGTACTTAACTCTAGTACTACACAAATGTATTTAACTCTAGTACTACACACATGTACTTAACTCTAGTACTACACACATGTACTTAACTCTAGTACCACACACGTACTCTAGTACTACACACATGTACTTAACTCTAGTACCACACACATGTACTTAAGTCTTGTACTACACACATGTACTCTAGTACTACAAACATGTACTTAACTCTAGTACTACACACATGTACTTAACTCTAGTACTACACACATGTACTCTAGTACTACACACATGTACTTAACTCTAGTACTACACACATGTACTCAAGTACTACACACATGTACTTAACTCTAGTACTACACAGATGTATTTAACTCTACTATTACACACATGTACTTAACTCTAGCACTACACACATGCACTCTAGTACTACACACATGTACTCTAATTACTACACACATGTACTTAAGTCTAGTACTTCACACATGTACTTAACTCTAGTATTACACACATGTACTTAACTCTCCTACTACACACATGTACTTAAGTCTAGTACTACACACATGTACTTAACTCTAGTACTACACACATGTACTTAACTCTAATACTACACACATGTACTTAACTCTAGTACTACACACATGCACTTAACTCAAATATTACACACATGTACTTAACTCAAATATTACACACATGTACTTAACTCTAGTACTACACACATGTACTTAACTCTAGTATTACACACATGTACTTAACTCTAGTACTACACACATGTATTTAACTCTAGTACTACACACATGTACTTAACTCTAGTACTACACAGATGTACTTCACTTGAGTACTATACGGATGTACTTACCTCTAGTACTACACAGATGTACATAATTATAATACTGCACAGATGTACTTAACTCTAGTACTACACAGATGTACTTACCTCTAGTACTATGCAGATGTACGTAATTATAATGCTGCACAGATGTACTTAACTCTAGTACTACACACATGTACTTAACTCTAGTACTACACACATGTACACTAGTACTACACACATGTACTTAACTATAATACTACACACATGTACTTAACTCTAGTACTACACACATGTACTTAACTCTAGTACTACACACATGTACTTAACTTTAGTACTACACACATGTACTTAACTCTAGTACTACACACATGTACTTAACTCTAGTACTACACACATGTATTTAACTCTAGTACTACACACATGTACTTAACTCTAGTACCACACACATGTACTTAACTCTAGTACTACACACATGTACTTAACTCTAGTACTACACACATGTACTTAACTCTAGTACTACACACATGTACTTAACTCTAGTACTACACACATGGACTAAACTCTAGTACTACACACATGTACTTAACTCTAGTATTACACACATGTTCTTAACTCTAGTACTACACACATGTACTTAACTCTAGTACTACACACATGTACTTAACTCTAGTACTACACACATGTACTTAACTCTAGTACTACACACATGTACTTAACTCTAGTACTACACACATGTACTTAACTCTAGTACTACACACATGTACTTAACTCTAATACTACACACATGTACTCTAGTACTACACACATGTACTTAACTCTAGTACTACACACATGTACTTAACTCAAATATTACACACATGTACTTAACTCTAGTACTACACACATGTACTTAACTCTAGTACTACACACATGTATTTAACTCTAGTACTACACACATGTACTTAACTCTAGTACTACACAGATGTACTTCACTTGAGTACTATACGGATGTACTTAACTCTAGAACTACACACATATACTTAACTCGAGTACTACACAGATGTACTTAACTCTAGTACTACATACATGTACTTAACTCTAGGACAACACAGATGTACTTAAATCTGTCACTACACAGATGTACTTACCTCTAGTACTACACAGATGTACATAATTATAATACTGCACAGATGTACTTAACTCTAGTACTACACAGATGTACTTACCTCTAGTACTACACAGATGTACGTAATTATAATGCTGCACAGATGTACTTAACTCTAGTACTACACACATGTACTTAACTCTAGTACTACACACATGTACACTAGTACTACACACATGTACTTAACTCTAGTACTACACACATGTACTTAACTCTAGTACTACACACATGTACTTAACTCTACTACACACATGTACTTAACTCTAGTACTACACACATGTACTTGACTCTAATTACTACACACATTTACTTAACTCTAGTACTACACACATGTACTAACTCTCGAACTACACACATGTACTTAACTCTAGTACTACACACATGTACTTAACTCTAGTACTACACACATGTACTTAACTCTAGTACTACACACATGTACTTAACTCTAGTACTACACACATGTACTTGACTCTAGTACTACACACATTTACTTAAATCTAGTACTACCCATATGTACTTAACTCTAGTACTACACACATGTACTTAACTCTAGTACTACACACATGTACTTAACTCTAGTACTACACACATGTACTTAACTCTAGTACTACACACATGTACTTAACTCTAGTACTACACACATGTACTTAACTCTAGTACCACACACATGTACTTAAGTCTTGTACTACACACATGTACTTAACTCTAGTACTACAAACATATACTTAACTCTAGTACTACACACATGTACTCTAGTACTACACACATGTACTTAACTCTAGTACTACACATATATAACTCTAGTACTACACACATGTATAACTCTAGTACTACACATGTACTTAACTCTACTACTACACACATGTACTTAACTCTAGTACTACACACATGTATAACTCTAGTACTACACACATGTACTTAACTCTAGTACTACACACATGTATAACTCTAAGTACTACACACATGTACTTAAGTCTAGTACTACACACATGTACTTAACTCTAGTATTACACACATGTATAACTCTAACTTAGTACACTACACACATGTACTTAACTCTAGTACTGCACAGTTGTACTTAACTCTAGTACTACACACATGTACTTAACTCTAGTACTACACACATGTACTCTAGTACTACACACATGTACTTAACTCTAGTACCACACACATGTACTCTAGTACTACACACATGTACTTAACTCTAGTACTACACAGATGTATTTAACTCTACTATTACACACACATACGTAACTCTAGCACTACACACATGCACTCTAGTTCTACACACATGTACTTAACTCTAGTACTACACACATGTACTTAACTCTAGTATTACACAAATGTACTTAACTCTAGTACTACAGACATGTACTTAAGTCTAGTACTACACACATGTACTTAACTCTAGTACTACACGCTTGTACTCTGGTTCTACACACATGTACTCTAGTACTACACACATGTACTTAATTATAATACTACACACATGTACTTAACTCTAGTACTACACACATGTACTTAACGCTAGTATTACACACATGTACTCTAGTACTACACACATGTATTTAACTCTAGTACTACACACATGTACTTAACTCTAGTACTACACAGATGTACTTCACTTGAGTACTAAACGGATGTACTTAACTCTAGAACTACACACATATACTTAACTTGAGTACTACACAGATGTACTTAACTCTAGTACTACATACATGTACTTAACTCTAGGACAACACAGATGTACTTAAATCTGTCACTACACAGATGTACTTACCTCTAGTACTACACAGATGTACATAATTATAATACTGCACAGATGTACTTAACTCTAGTACTACACAGATGTACTTACCTCTAGTACTACATGGATGTACGTAAGTATAATGCTGCACAGATGTACTTTACTCTAGTACTACACACATGTACTTAACTCTAGTACTACACACATGTACACCTAATTACTACACACATGTACTTAACTATAATACTACACATGTACTAACTCTAACTCTAGTACTACAGACATGTACTTAAGTCTAGTACTACACACATGTACTTAACTCTAATGTACACACATGTACTCTAGTACTACACACATGTACTTAAATCTAGTACTACGCACATGTACTCTAGTACTACACACATGTACTCAAGTACTACACACATGTACTTAACTCTAGTACTACGCACATGAACTCTAGTACTATGCACATGTACTACACACATGTACTCTAGTACTACACACATGTACTTAACTCTAGTACTACACACATGTACTCTAGTACTCTAGTACTACACATGTGTAACTCTAGTACTACACACATATACTCTAGTACTACACACATGTACTTAACTCTCGTCCTGCACACATGTACTCTAGTATTACACACATGTACTTAACTCTAGTACTACACACATGTACTTAACTCTAGTACTACACACATGTCTTCTAGTACTACACACATGTACTTAACTCTAGTACTACACACATGTACTCTAGTACTACACACATGTACTTAACTCTAGTACTACACACATGTACTCTAGTACTACACACATGTACTTAACTCTAATACTACACACATGTACTCTAGTACTACACACATGTACTTAACTCTAGTACTACACATGTACTTAACTCTAGTACTACACACATGTTCTTAACTCTAGTACTACACACATGCACTCTAGTACTACACACATGTACTTAACTCTAGTACTACACACATGTACTTAACTCTAGTACTACACTCATGTACTTAACTGTAGTACTACACACATGTACTTAACTCTAGTATGACACAAATGTACTTAACTCTAATACTACACACATGTTCTTAACTCTAGTACTACACACATGCACTCTAGTACTACACACATGTACTTAACTCTAGTACTACACACAAATATTTAACTCGAGTACTACACAGATGTACTTCAGTACTACATGTACTTAACTCTAGTACAACACATGTACTTAAATCTGTCACTACACAGATTTTAGTACAACACAGATGTACTTAAATCTGTCACTACACAGATGTACCTAACTCTAGTACTACACAGATGTACATAATTATAATACTGCACAGATGTACTTAACTCTAGTACTACACAGTTGAATTTAACTCTAGTACTACACAGATGTACTTAACTCTAGTACTACACACATGTACACTAGTACTACACACATGTACTTAACTATAATACTACACACATGTACTTAACTCTAGTACTACACACATGTACTTAACTCTAGTACTACACAGGTACTTAACTCTAGTACTACACACATGTACTCTAATTACTACACACATGTATAACTCTAAGTACTACACACATGTACTTAACTCTAGTACTACACATGTATAAGTACTACACATGTATAACTCTAGTACCTACACACATGTACTCTAATTACTGACACACATGTACTTAACTCTAGTACTACACACATGTACTCTAATAGTACTACACACATGTACTTAACTCTAGTACTACACACATGTACTCTAGTACTCTGTAGTACTACACACATGTACTTAACTCTAGTATTACACACATGTACTTAACTCTCCTACTACACACATGTACTTAACTCTAATACTACTCTAGTACTACACACATGTACTCTAATTACTACACACATGTACTTAACTCTAGTACTACACACATGTATAACTCTAGTACTACACACATGTACTCTAATTACTACACATGTACTTAACTCTAGTACTACACACAATATAACTCTATTACTACACATGTACTTTACTCTACTAGTACACAGATGTATTTAACTCTACTATTACACACATGTACTTAACTCTAGTACTACACACATGTACTCTAGTACTACACACATGTACTTAAGTCTAGTACTACACACATGTACTTAACTCTAGTATTACACACATGTACTTAACTCTCCTACTACACACATGTACTTAAGTCTAGTACTACACACATGTACTTAACTCTAATTACTACACATGTATAACTCTAGTACTACACAGTCGTACTTAACTCTAGTACTACACACATGTACTTAACTCTAGTAAAACACACATGTACTAAACTCTAGTACTACACACATGTACGTAAATCGAGGACTACACGCATGTACTCTAACTCTAGTACTACACACATGTACTTAATTCTACTACTACACACATGTACTTAACTCTAGTACTACACACATGTACTTAACTCCAGTACTACACACATGTACTCTATTACTACACACATGTACTTAACTCTAGTACTACACACAAGTACTCTAGTACTACACACATGTACTCTAGTACTACACACATGTACTTAACTCTAGTACTACACACATGTACTTAACTCTAGTACTACACACACATACTTAACTCTTGTACTACACAGATGTACTTAACTCTAGTACTACACACATGTACTTAACTCTAGTACTACAGACATGTATTTAACTCTAGTACCACACACATGTACTCTAGTACTACACACATGTACTTAACTCTAGTACTACACACATGTATTTAACTCTAGTACTACACACATGTACTTAACTCTAGTACTACACAGATGTACTTCACTTGAGTACTACACAGATGTACTTAACTCTAGAACTACACACATATACTTAACTCGAGTACTACACAGATGTACTTAACTCTAGTACTACATACATGTACTTAACTCTAGGACAACACAGATGTACTTAAATCTGTCACTACACAGATGTACTTACCTCTAGTACTACACAGATGTACATAATTATAATACTGCACAGATGTACTTAACTCTAGTACTACACAGATGTACTTACCTCTAGTACTACGCAGATGTACATAATTATAATGCTGCACAGATGTACTTAACTCTAGTACTACACACATGTACTTAACTCTAGTACTACACACATGTACACTAGTACTACACACATGTACTTAACTATAATACTACACACATGTACTTAACTCTAGTACTACACACATGCACTCTAGTACTACACACATGTACTTAACTCTAGTACTACACACATGTACTTAACTCTAGTACTACACACATGTACTTAACTCTAGTACTACACACATGTATTTAACTCTAGTACTACACACATGTACTTAACTCTAGTACTACACACATGTAAGTTAAAACTAGTATAACACACATGTAATTAGCTCTAGTACTACGCACATGTACTTAACTCTAGTACTACACAAATGTACTTAACTCTAGTATTACACAAATGTACTTAACTCTAGTACTACACACATGTACTTAACTCTAGTACTACACACATGTACTTAACTCTAGTACTACACACATGTACTCTAGTACTACACACATGTATTTAACTCTAGTACTACACACATGTACTTAACTCTAGTACTACACACATGTACTTAACTCTAGTACTACACACATGTACTTAACTCTAGTACCACACACATGTACTTAACTCTAGTACTACACACATGTACTCTAGTACTACACACATGTACTTAACTCTAGTACTACACAAATGTACTTAACTCTAGTACTACACACATGTACTTAACTCTAGTACTACACACATGTACTTAACTCTAGTACTACACACATGTACTCTAGTACTACACACATGTACTTAACTCTAGTACTACACAGATGTATTTAACTCTACTATTACACACATGTACTTAACTCTAGTACTACACACATGTACCCTAGTTCTACACACATGTACTTAACTCTAGTACTACACACATGTACTTAACTCTCGTATTACACACATGTACTTAACTCTAGTTCTACACACATGCACTTAACTCTAGCATTACACACATGTACTATAGTTCTACACACATGTACTCTAGTACTACACACATGTACTCTAGTTCTACACACATGTACTTAACTCTAGTACTACACACATGTACTTAACTCAATTACTACACACATGTACTTAACTCTAGTACTCCTCCCATGTACTTAACTCTAGTACTACACACATGTACTTAACTCTAGTACTACACACATGTACTTAACTCTAGTACTACACACATGTACTTAACTCTAGTACTACACACATGTACTTAACTCTAGTACTACACACATGTACTTAACTCTAGTACTACACACATGTACTTAAATCTAGTACTACACACATGTACTTAACTCTAGTACTACACACATGTACTCTAGTACTACACCCATGTACTTAACTCTCCTACTACACACATGTACTTAATTCTAGTACTACACACATGTACTTAACTCTAGTACTACACACATGTACTTAACTCTAGTACTACACACATGTACTTAACTCTAGTACTACACCCATGTACTTAACTGTCCTACTACACACATGTACTTAATTTTAGTACAACACACATGTACTTAACTCTAGTACTACACACATGTACTTAACTCTAGTACTACACACATGTACTTAACTCTAGTACTACACACATGTACTTAACTCTAGTACTACACACATGTACTTAACTCTAGTACTACACACATGTACTTAACTCTAGTACTACACACATGTACTTAACTCTAGTACTACACACATGTACTTAACTCTAGTACTACACACATGTACTTAACTCTAGTACTACACACATGTACTTAACTCTAGTACTACACACATGTACTTAACTCTAGTACTACACACATGTACTTAACTCTAGTACTACACACATGTACTTAACTCTAGTACTACACACATGTACTTAACTCTAGTACTACACACATGTACTTAACTCTAGTACTACACACATGTACTTAACTCTAGTACTACACACATGTACTTAACTCTAGTACTACACACATGTACTTAACTCTAGTACTACACACATGTACTTAACTCTAGTACTACACACATGTACTTAACTCTAGTACTACACACATGTACTTAACTCTAGTACTACACACATGTACTTAACTCTAGTACTACACACATGTACTTAACTCTAGTACTACACACATGTACTTAACTCTAGTACTACACACATGTACTTAACTCTAGTACTACACACATGTACTTAACTCTAGTACTACACACATGTACTTAACTCTAGTACTACACACATGTACTTAACTCTAGTACTACACACATGTACTTAACTCTAGTACTACACACATGTACTTAACTCTAGTACTACACACATGTACTTAACTCTAGTACTACACACATGTACTTAACTCTAGTACTACACACATGTACTTAACTCTAGTACTACACACATGTACTTAACTCTAGTACTACACACATGTACTTAACTCTAGTACTACACACATGTACTTAACTCTAGTACTACACACATGTACTTAACTCTAGTACTACACACATGTACTTAACTCTAGTACTACACACATGTACTTAACTCTAGTACTACACACATGTACTTAACTCTAGTACTACACACATGTACTTAACTCTAGTACTACACACATGTACTTAACTCTAGTACTACACACATGTACTTAACTCTAGTACTACACACATGTATTTAACTCTAGTACAACACCCATGGACTTAACTCTAGTACTACACACATGTAATTAACTCTAGTACTACACACATGTACTTAACTCTAGTACCACACACATGTACTTAACTCTAGTACTACACACATGTACTTAACTCTAGTACTACACACATGTACTCTAGTACTACACACATGTACTTAACTCTAGTACTACACACATGTACTTAACTCTAGTACTACACACATGTACTTAACTCTAGTACTACACACATGTACTTAACTCTACTAGTACACTAATGTAGTTAACTCTAGTACTACACACATGTACTTAACTCTAGTACTACACACATGTACTTAACTCTAGTACTACACACATGTACTTAACTCTAGTACTACACACATGTACTTAACTCTAGTACTACACACATGTACTTAACTCTAGTACTACACACATGTACTTAACTCTAGTACTACACACATGTACTTAACTCTAGTACTACACACATGTACTTAACTCTAGTACTACACACATGTACTTAACTCTAGTACTACACACATGTACTTAACTCTAGTACTACACACATGTACTTAACTCTAGTACTACACACATGTACTTAACTCTAGTACTACACACATGTACTTAACTCTAGTACTACACACATGTACTTAACTCTAGTACTACACACATGTACTTAACTCTAGTACTACACACATGTACTTAACTCTAGTACTACACACATGTACTTAACTCTAGTACTACACACATGTACTTAACTCTAGTACTACACACATGTACTTAACTCTAGTACTACACACATGTACTTAACTCTAGTACTACACACATGTACTTAACTCTAGTACTACACACATGTACTTAACTCTAGTACTACACACATGTACTTAACTCTAGTACTACACACATGTACTTTAGTATTTTACTACTGTAATTTACTCTAGTACTACACACATGTACTTAACTCTAGTACTACACACATGTACTTAACTCTAGTATTTCACAAATGTACTTAACTCTAGTACTACACACATGTACTTAACTCTAGTACTACACACATGTACTTAACTCTAGTACTACACACATGTACTTAACTCTAGTACTACACACATGTACTTAACTCTAGTACTACACACATGTACTTAACTCTAGTACTACACACATGTACTTAACTCTAGTACTACACACATGTACTTAACTCTAGTACTACACACATGTACTTAACTCTAGTACTACACACATGTACTTAACTCTAGTACTACACACATGTACTTAACTCTAGTACTACACACATGTACTTAACTCTAGTACTACACACATGTACTTAACTCTAGTACTACACACATGTACTTAACTCTAGTACTACACACATGTACTTAACTCTAGTACTACACACATGTACTTAACTCTAGTACTACACACATGTACTTAACACTAGTACTACACACATGTACTTAACTCTTGTACTACACACATGTACTTAACTCTAGTATTACACACATGTACTTAACTCTAGTACTACACACATGTACTTAACTCTAGTACTACACACATGTACTTAACTCTAGTACTACACAGATGTACTTAACTCTAGTATTACACACATGTACTTAACTCTAGTACTACACACATGTACTTAACTCTAGTACTACACACATGTACTTAACTCTAGTACTACACACATGTACTTAATTCTAGTACTACACACATGTACTTAACTCTAGTACTACACACATGTACTTAACTCTAGTAATACACACATGTTCTTAACTCTAGTACTACACACATGTACTTAACTCTAGTACTACACATGTACTTAACTCTAGTACTACACACATGTACTTAACTCTAGTACTACACACATGTACTTAACTCTAGTACTACACACATGTACTTAACTCTAGTACTACACACATGTACTTAACTCTAGTACTACACACATGTACTTAACTCTAGTACTACACACATGTACTTAACTCTAGTACTACACACATGTACTTAACTCTAGTACTACACACATGTACTTAACTCTAGTACTACACACATGTACTTAACTCTAGTACTACACACATGTACTTAACTCTAGTACTACACACATGTACTTAACTCTAGTACTACACACATGTACTTAACTCTAGTAATACACATATGTACTTAACTCTAGTACTACACACATGTACTTAACTCTAGTACTACAAATATGTACTTAACTTTAGTACTACACACATGTACTTAACTCTAGTACTACACACATGTACTTAACTCTAGTACGACACACATGTACTTAACTCTAGTACTACACAAATGTACTTAACTCTAGTACTACACACATGTACTTAACTATTCCACTACACTAATGTACTTTACTCTTGTACTACAGTACTTTACTCTAGTACTACACACATGTACTTAACTCTAGTACTACACACATGTACTTAACTCTAGTACTACACACATGTACTTAACTCTAGTACTACACACATGTACTTAACTCTAGTACTACACACATGTACTTAACTCTAGTACTACACACATGTACTTAACTCTAGTACTACACACATGTACTTAACTCTAGTACTACACACATGTACTTAACTCTAGTACTACACACATGTACTTAACTCTAGTACTACACACATGTACTTAACTCTAGTACTACACACATGTACTTAACTCTAGTACTACACACATGTACTTAACTCTAGTACTACACACATGTACTTAACTCTAGTACTACACACATGTACTTAACTCTAGTACTACACACATGTACTTAACTCTAGTACTACACACATGTACTTAACTCTAGTACTACACACATGTACTTAACTCTAGTACTACACACATGTACTTAACTCTAGTACTACACACATGTACTTAACTCTAGTACTACACACATGTACTTAACTCTAGTACTACACACATGTACTTAACTCTAGTACTACACACATGTACTTAACTCTAGTACTACACACATGTACTTAACTCTAGTACTACACACATGTACTTAACTCTAGTACTACACACATGTACTTAACTCTAGTACTACACACATGTACTTAACTCTAGTACTACACACATGTACTTAACTCTAGTACTACACACATGTACTTAACTCTAGTACTACACACATGTACTTAACTCTAGTACTACACACATGTACTCTAGTACTACACACATGTACTTAACTCTAGTACTACACACATGTACTTAACTCTAGTACTACACACATGTACTCTAGTACTACACACATGTACTTAACTCTAGTACTACACACATGTACTCTAGTACTGCACACATGTACTTAACTCTAGTACCACACACATGTACTCTAGTACTACACACATGTACTTAACTCTAGTACTACACACATGTACTCTAGTACTACACACATGTACTTAACTCTAGTACAACACACATGTACTTAACTCGAATACTACACAGATGTATTTAACTCTACTATTACACACATGTACTTAACTCTAGTATTACACACATGTACTTAACTCTCCTACTACACACATGTACTTAACTCTAGTACTACAGACATGTACTTAACTCTAGTACTACACACATGTACTCTAGTACTACACACATGTACTTACCTCTAGTACTACACACATGTACTTAACTCTAGTACTACACACATGTACTCTAGTACTACACACATGTACTTAACTCTAGTAATACACACATGTACTTAACTGTAGTACTACACACATTTACTTAAATCTAGTACTACCCATATGTACTTAACTCTAGTACCACACACATGTACTCTAGTACTACACACATGTACTTAACTCTAGTACCACACACATACTCTAGTACTACACACATGTACTTAACTCTAGTACTACACACATGTACTTAACTCTTGTACTACACACATGTACTCTAGTACTACAAACATGTACTTAACTCTAGTACTACACACATGTACTCTAGTCCTACACACATGTACTTAACTCTAGTACTACACACATGTACTCTAGTACGACAGACATGTACTTAACTCTAGTACCACACACATGTACTCTAGTACTACACACATGTACTTAACTCTAGTACTACACAGATGTATTTAACTCTACTATTACACACATGTACTTAACTCTAGTACTACACACATGCACTCTAGACTAGACTTAAGTACATGTGTAGACATGTACTTAAGTCTAGTACTACACACATGTACTTAACTCTAGTACTACACACATGTACTTAACTCTAGTACTGCACAGTCGTACTTAACTCTAGTATTACACACATGTACTTAACTCTAGAAAATACACACATGTACTTAACTCTAGTACTACACACATGTACTTAACTGTAGTACTACACACATTTACTTAAATCTAGTACTACCCATATGTACTTAACTCTAGTACTACACACATGTACTTAACTATAATACTACACACATGTACTCTAGTACTACACACATGTACTTAACTCAGATATTACACACATGTACTTAACTCAAATATTACACACATGTACTTAACTCTAGTACTACACACATGTACTTAACTCTAGTATTACACACATGTACTCTAGTACTACACACATGTACTTAACTCTAGTATTACACACATGTATTTCACTCTAGTACTACAAACATGTACTTAACTCTAGTACTTCACACATGTACTTAACTCTAGTACCACACACATGTACTCTAGTACTGCACACATGTACTTTACTCTAGTACTACACACATGTACTTAACTCTAGTACCACACACATGTACTCTAGTACTACAGACATGTACTTAACTCTAGTACTACACACATGTACTCTAGTACTACAGACATGTACTTAACTCTAGTACCACACACATGTACTCTAGTACTACACACATGTACTTAACTCTAGAAAATACACACATGTACTTAACTCTAGTACTACACACATGTACTTAACTGTAGTACTGCACACATTTACTTAAATCTAGTACTACCCATATGTACTCTAGTACTACACATGTATAACTATAATACTACACATGTACTCTAGTACTACACACATGTACTTAACTCAAATATTACACACATGTACTTAACTCTAGTACTACACACATGTACTTAACTCTAGTATTACACACATGTACTCTAGTACTACAAACATGTACTTAACTCTAGTACTTCACACATGTACTTAACTCTAGTACCACACACGTACTCTAGTACTGCACACATGTACTTTACTCTAGTACTACACACATGTACTTAACTCTAGTACCACACACATGTACTCTAGTACTACACACATGTACTTAATTCTAGTACTACACACATGTACTCTAGTACTACAGACATGTACTTAACTCTAGTACCACACACATGTACTCTAGTACTACACACATGTATTTAACTCTAGTACTACACACATGTACTCTAGTACTACAGACATGTACTTAACTCTAGTACCACACACATGTACTCTAGTACTACACACATGTACTTAACTCTAGTACTACACAGATGTATTTAACTGTACTATTACACACATGTACTTAACTCTAGTACTACACACATGCACTCTAGTTCTACACACATGTACTTAAGTCTAGTACTACACACATGTACTTAACTCTAGTATTACACACATGTACTTAACTCTCCTACTACACACAGCATGGGATGTAATGGCGACTGTAGCCACAGAGGCTACAGTCGCCACACTGTCAAAGACAACATGTCTTTGACAGTGACTGGTCTTGGGTGTCTCAAAATGGATGACCTGTGTTCTGCTGACATGCCTGTTCCCGAGGATGATACGACTCGTCCGAGAAAGGTGACAGATTTTCTGCAGCACTGAAGCTTTTTCTTTGACACCTTGAAGCCGAATGAGTGCAAAGCACGCAACAAAACATCAGTGGCTCGCAGACAAGACTCAACGGTTGGAGCACCCAGCAAAAGATCGTCAACATACATCAGCAACTTACACTGGGGTGGGAGTGTCACGTCCATCAGCAAAGATTTCAAAACTTGGTTGAAGATTCCTGGGGAACACTTGTGTCCTTGCGGTAGTCTGGTGTACTGCAATCTGCAGCCCTTGTAAGTGAAGGCAAAGTACTTTCTACACTGTCTAGCCAACGGCAAGCAGAAGTATGCATTTGCCAGATCAATTGCAGTAAACCACTGCAAATCTGGCCCCAAAGATGTCAAAAGTCTGTGAGGATCTGGGACAGGAAGAACAGGAGTCTCCGTAACTTCATTAATGGCTCTCAAATCATGGGCCATTCTCCAGATGTCACCTGTGGCTTTCAACACTGGCCGCAATGGGGTACTCCACGATGAATCTGACTGTTCTAACACTCCTGCATCCCACAGACCACAGACTGTTTCTTCCATGCCCTCATCAGCAGCTTCTGGCCACCGATACTGGGCACGATAGACACCTGTGTTTTTAGCCTGATCACTCATTTCTATCACAACCTCTGGTATCTTGGTGCAATGTCCTACATCGTATGGTCCTTGGGTCTAACACGGCTGCTGCACTGTCATGGTCAGACAACTCACGTCCGTGATGTCTGTCAAGAATCTCGTGTTGTAGAATGCATGTGTCAGTTGTATGAATGTGAATTCTGTATGCATCAGCTGTGGGTGAGAACTGAATGTCAGGTGTCTCACCAGGTTGCCAATTAATGAGTGTCTTTTAACCATGGGGCCTAATTCGCGTGCTTCATTTGTGGGTGCCAAGGCCAAAGAGATGTGTGGAAGTGCCTCATCCTCCATTTTATACCACTGTTTTTGTTCTTGAGTGAGATCACAAAGTGCCACAACACCAATTTCAGAGATGTAAATGGATAATGATCTTACCTCCCACGAATCACCCTCAATTAGCCTAAACTCCTCACCGTACATTTCATCCTGATTTCTGTCATAATAGAGAGTGCAATGTAGAGGATCGATGGGCAGGTGGTATGGTCCCAGAGACCTAATCCAAGGTTTCCACAGCTGGAATACAGATCTCAGTCCCTTTGTTGTTGGTGTTTCTGGGTCAAGACACGCCCAGTATATGTCAGCACTGTGTTTTTCAGACAGGTTTGGTTTCATGAGCCACTGTCCTGTATGTCCGTGACTAGAGCATGTGAATGTTTGTCCATTTGAAAACGTAACACAGAGTCCTTGATGTCCACACAACATTGTGGCACCAGTGGAAGTCAACAAGTTTCTGCCCATTAAGTTCACTGGTGTCCCAGGTGAGTGAACAAACGAATGAAAAAGTGTATGTCCAGCAATTTGTGTCCTTAGAGGTTTGGTGAATGGCAGTGACTTAGGTTGTCCCGAGAAGCCCACAAGTGACATGGTGTCTTTGGTCAACGCAGCCTTTGGCAATGGAACATTCAGGGATGAATAGGTAGCTCCAGTGTCCACAAGTGCCATGATCTTTTGACCATCCACGTCCATAGGAAGCATAGGTTCTGCCATTCCCTCGCCTCCAGAGCCGCTCAGGCCTCCCTAGCAGTTGCCGTTCACAAGATCTAATCACAATTACACGCTTACCACATCAGTGATACATTTCCAACAACTTTCATACTTTTAGACAGGCCAATAGCAGAATTTTGACATGTTAGTAACAGGCATTCTGCTTACCTTTCAGTTTGGGCCCAGGAAAGTTGTTTTCAATGTGTCACGATGTCACACGACGTCACCCTCGACTGACCGGGCAAAACTCAGGTACTCCGGCGATCACGTCAGGGAACGCAGTATCAGCCCCTCCCTCGGTACGCCTTTGTTCCAGAGATGTTAAAGGCACAATATGAATTTTATAATGACTGGTAGAAATGACTACATTCTTCGTTACAAGTCATATATTAAAGGCACACAATGAATTTATAATCAGTAGTGAAAATGATTATATTCTTCAGTAGTAAAAATGATTATACTCTTCATGATACGCGAGTTAAGTACATGTGTGTAGTACTAGAGTTAAGTATGTGTGTGTAGTACTAGAGTAAAGTACATGTGTGTAGTAGGAGAGTTAAGTACATCTGTGCAGTACTAGAGTTAAGTACATGTGTGTAATATTAGAGTTAAGTACATGTGTGTAGTACTGGAGTTAAGTACATGTGTGTAGTACTAGAGTTAAGTACATGTGTGTCGTACTAGTTTTAATTACATGTGTGTAGTACTAGAGTTAAGTACATGTGTGTAGTACTAGAGTTAAGTAAATGTGTGTAGTACTAGAATACATGTGTGTACTACAAGAGTTAAGTACATGTGTGTAGTAGTAGAGTTAAGTACATGTGTGTAGTGCTAGAGTTAAGTGCATTTGTGTAATACTAGAGTTAAGTACATGTGTGTAGTACTACAGTTAAGTACATGTGTGTAGTACTAGAGTACATGTGTGTAGTACTAGAGTTAAGTGCATGTGTGCAGTACTAGAGTTAAATACATGTGTGTAGTACTAGAGTTAAGTACATGTGTGTAATACTAGAGTTAAGTACAACTGTGCAGTACTAGGCTTAAGTACATGTGTGTAGTACTAGAGTAAAGTACATGTGTGTACTACTAGAGTTAAGTACATGTGTGTAGTACTAGAGAACATGTGTGTGGTACTAGAGTTAAGTCCATGTGTGTAGTACAAGAGTTAAGTACATGTGTGTAGTACTAGAGTTAAGTACATTTGTGTAATACTAGAGTTAAGTACATGTGTGTAGTACTAGAGTTAAGTATATGTGTGGAGTACTACAGTACATGTGTGTAGTATTAGAGTTAAGTACATGTGTATAATACTAGAGTTAAGTACAACTGTGCAGTACTAGACTTAAGAACATGTGTGTAGTACTAGAGTTAAGTACATGTGTGTAGTACAAGAGTTAAGTACATGTGTGGAATACTAGAGTACATGTGTGTAGTACTAGTTATGTACATGTGTGTAGTCCTAGAGTTAAGTACATTTGTGTAGTACTAGAGTTAAGTACATGTGTGTAGTACTAGAGTTAAGTGCATTTGTGTAATGCTAGAGTTAAGTACATGTGTGTAGTACTAGAGTTAAGTACATGTGTGTAGTACTAGAGTACATGTGTGTAGTACTAGAGTTAAGTGCATGTGTGCAGTAATAGAGTTAAGTACATGTGTGTAGTACTAGAGTTAAGTACATGTGTGTAGTACTAGAGTTATTCAGAGTTTCTGATGCTAAAATGACATGATTTTACGCTTAAACATGCTGATAAATAGAATTTTGTGGCCAGGATAGCCCTATGGCTTCTATGCGTTACAATGCATTCTGGCTGAACATAACAAGTGAAGTTGTGGAATAAACTACAAAAGATGTCAATGCCATTTTTGCTGTGTAAGTAGGGCTTTGGGACCTGTACAAAATACATTTGGAATCTTGGTTCTATCTCATTCTATGCTGAAGTTATAACCGTTGTCATCTTTTTATGACCGCAAATTGCTTTTCAGCCCATAATAAGCCTTCTGAGACAATGTATGCAATCCTGACTTTAGAAGTAAAAACTTGTTAAAACTACAGTGTGGAGACGTCTCATGCTAAAATAACATGATTTTACGCTTAAACATGCTGATAAATAGAATTTTGTGGCCAGGATAGCCCTATGGCTTCTATGCGTTACAATGCATTCTGGCTGAACATAACAAATGAAGTTGTGGAAAAACTACAAAAGATGTCAATGCCATTTTTGCTGTGTAAGTAGGGCTTTGGGACCTGTACAAAATACATTTGGAATCTTGGTTCTATCTCATTCTATGCTGAAGTTATAACCGTTGTCATCTTTTTATGACCGCAAATTGCTTTTCAGCGCATAATAAGCATTCTGAGACAATGTATGCAATCCTGACTTTAGGAGTAAAAACTTGTTAAAACTACACTGTGGAGACGTCTCATGCTAAAATAACATGATTTTACGCTTAAACATGCTGATAAATAGAATTTTGTGGCCAGGATAGCCCTATGGCTTCTATGCGTTACAATGCATTCTGGCTGAACATAACAAATGAAGTTGTGGAAAAACTACAAAAGATGTCAATGCCATTTTTGCTGTGTAAGTAGGGCTTTGGGACCTGTACAAAATACATTTGGAATCTTGGTTCTATCTCATTCTATGCTGAAGTTATAACCGTTGTCATCTTTTTATGACCGCAAATTGCTTTTCAGCCCATAATAAGCATTCTGAGACAATGTATGCAATCCTGACTTTAGAAGTAAAAACTTGTTAAAACTACAGTGTGGAGACGTCTCATGCTAAAATAACATGATTTTACGCTTAAACATGCTGATAAATAGAATTTTGTGGCCAGGATAGCCCTATGGCTTCTATGCGTTACAATGCATTCTGGCTGAACATAACAAATGAAGTTGTGGAAAAACTACAAAAGATGTCAATGCCATTTTTGCTGTGTAAGTAGGGCTTTGGGACCTGTACAAAATACATTTGGAATCTTGGTTCTATCTCATTCTATGCTGAAGTTATAACCGTTGTCATCTTTTTATGACCGCAAATTGCTTTTCAGCCCATAATAAGCATTCTGAGACAATGTATGCAATCCTGACTTTAGAAGTAAAAACTTGTTAAAACTACAGTGTGGAGACGTCTCATGCTAAAATAACATGATTTTACGCTTAAACATGCTGATAAATAGAATTTTGTGGCCAGGATAGCCCTATGGCTTCTATGCGTTACAATGCATTCTGGCTGAACATAACAAATGAAGTTGTGGAAAAACTACAAAAGATGTCAATGCCATTTTTGCTGTGTAAGTAGGGCTTTGGGACCTGTACAAAATACATTTGGAATCTTGGTTCTATCTCATTCTATGCTGAAGTTATAACCGTTGTCATCTTTTATGACCGCAAATTGCTTTTCAGCCCATAATAAGCATTCTGAGACAATGTATGCAATCCTGACTTTAGAAGTAAAAACTTGTTAAAACTACAGTGTGGAGACGTCTCATGCTAAAATAACATGATTTTACGCTTAAACATGCTGATAAATAGAATTTTGTGGCCAGGATAGCCCTATGGCTTCTATGCGTTACAATGCATTCTGGCTGAACATAACAAATGAAGTTGTGGAAAAACTACAAAAGATGTCAATGCCATTTTTGCTGTGTAAGTAGGGCTTTGGGACCTGTACAAAATACATTTGGAATCTTGGTTCTATCTCATTCTATGCTGAAGTTATAACCGTTGTCATCTTTTATGACCGCAAATTGCTTTTCAGCCCATAATAAGCATTCTGAGACAATGTATGCAATCCTGACTTTAGAAGTAAAAACTTGTTAAAACTACAGTGTGGAGACGTCTCATGCTAAAATAACATGATTTTACGCTTAAACATGCTGATAAATAGAATTTTGTGGCCAGGATAGCCCTATGGCTTCTATGCGTTACAATGCATTCTGGCTGAACATAACAAATGAAGTTGTGGAAAAACTACAAAAGATGTCAATGCCATTTTTGCTGTGTAAGTAGGGCTTTGGGACCTGTACAAAATACATTTGGAATCTTGGTTCTATCTCATTCTATGCTGAAGTTATAACCGTTGTCATCTTTTATGACCGCAAATTGCTTTTCAGCCCATAATAAGCATTCTGAGACAATGTATGCAATCCTGACTTTAGAAGTAAAAACTTGTTAAAACTACAGTGTGGAGACGTCTCATGCTAAAATAACATGATTTTACGCTTAAACATGCTGATAAATAGAATTTTGTGGCCAGGATAGCCCTATGGCTTCTATGCGTTACAATGCATTCTGGCTGAACATAACAAATGAAGTTGTGGAAAAACTACAAAAGATGTCAATGCCATTTTTGCTGTGTAAGTAGGGCTTTGGGACCTGTACAAAATACATTTGGAATCTTGGTTCTATCTCATTCTATGCTGAAGTTATAACCGTTGTCATCTTTTATGACCGCAAATTGCTTTTCAGCCCATAATAAGCATTCTGAGACAATGTATGCAATCCTGACTTTAGAAGTAAAAACTTGTTAAAACTACAGTGTGGAGACGTCTCATGCTAAAATAACATGATTTTACGCTTAAACATGCTGATAAATAGAATTTTGTGGCCAGGATAGCCCTATGGCTTCTATGCGTTACAATGCATTCTGGCTGAACATAACAAATGAAGTTGTGGAAAAACTACAAAAGATGTCAATGCCATTTTTGCTGTGTAAGTAGGGCTTTGGGACCTGTACAAAATACATTTGGAATCTTGGTTCTATCTCATTCTATGCTGAAGTTATAACCGTTGTCATCTTTTTATGACCGCAAATTGCTTTTCAGCCCATAATAAGCATTCTGAGACAATGTATGCAATCCTGACTTTAGAAGTAAAAACTTGTTAAAACTACAGTGTGGAGACGTCTCATGCTAAAATAACATGATTTTACGCTTAAACATGCTGATAAATAGAATTTTGTGGCCAGGATAGCCCTATGGCTTCTATGCGTTACAATGCATTCTGGCTGAACATAACAAATGAAGTTGTGGAAAAACTACAAAAGATGTCAATGCCATTTTTGCTGTGTAAGTAGGGCTTTGGGACCTGTACAAAATACATTTGGAATCTTGGTTCTATCTCATTCTATGCTGAAGTTATAACCGTTGTCATCTTTTATGACCGCAAATTGCTTTTCAGCCCATAATAAGCATTCTGAGACAATGTATGCAATCCTGACTTTAGAAGTAAAAACTTGTTAAAACTACAGTGTGGAGACGTCTCATGCTAAAATAACATGATTTTACGCTTAAACATGCTGATAAATAGAATTTTGTGGCCAGGATAGCCCTATGGCTTCTATGCGTTACAATGCATTCTGGCTGAACATAACAAATGAAGTTGTGGAAAAACTACAAAAGATGTCAATGCCATTTTTGCTGTGTAAGTAGGGCTTTGGGACCTGTACAAAATACATTTGGAATCTTGGTTCTATCTCATTCTATGCTGAAGTTATAACCGTTGTCATCTTTTTATGACCGCAAATTGCTTTTCAGCCCATAATAAGCATTCTGAGACAATGTATGCAATCCTGACTTTAGAAGTAAAAACTTGTTAAAACTACAGTGTGGAGACGTCTCATGCTAAAATAACATGATTTTACGCTTAAACATGCTGATAAATAGAATTTTGTGGCCAGGATAGCCCTATGGCTTCTATGCGTTACAATGCATTCTGGCTGAACATAACAAATGAAGTTGTGGAAAAACTACAAAAGATGTCAATGCCATTTTTGCTGTGTAAGTAGGGCTTTGGGACCTGTACAAAATACATTTGGAATCTTGGTTCTATCTCATTCTATGCTGAAGTTATAACCGTTGTCATCTTTTTATGACCGCAAATTGCTTTTCAGCCCATAATAAGCATTCTGAGACAATGTATGCAATCCTGACTTTAGAAGTAAAAACTTGTTAAAACTACAGTGTGGAGACGTCTCATGCTAAAATAACATGATTTTACGCTTAAACATGCTGATAAATAGAATTTTGTGGCCAGGATAGCCCTATGGCTTCTATGCGTTACAATGCATTCTGGCTGAACATAACAAATGAAGTTGTGGAAAAACTACAAAAGATGTCAATGCCATTTTTGCTGTGTAAGTAGGGCTTTGGGACCTGTACAAAATACATTTGGAATCTTGGTTCTATCTCATTCTATGCTGAAGTTATAACCGTTGTCATCTTTTTATGACCGGATTTCGACGTAAGTAAAAATATACGGTTAGTGCCTCCTTTCAATGAGAAAGATGTTGATAAGTACTTTACAATTTTTGAAAGAATTGCTGAAACTTTGAAATGGCCAAATGAAGTGTGGACTTTATTATTGCAATGCACATTAGTTGGCAAGGCACAGGAGGCCTACGCGGCGCTCTCCGCTGAGGATACTTTAAATTTTCAGAAAGTTAAATCTGCTATTCTCCGGGCCTATGAGCTCGTCCCAGAAGCATACCGACAAAAATTTCGTAAGCTGAGGAAAAGCTACAGTCAGACATATGTTGATTTTGTTCGGGAAAAAGAAATCTTGTTTGACAGGTGGTGTTCCTCTCAGAGTGTGAATCATTTTGATCAGCTGAAACAGTTGATATTGATGGAAGATTTGAAAAATTGCCTCCCCGAGAAAGTTGCAACTTATTTGAATGAGAATAAAGTTTCTGAAGTGTGTAAGGCTGCGGTATTGGCTGACGAGTATGTGTTAACGCACAAGGCGGTGTTTGAGCGTCCTGTTGGTTTTGGGAAATTTGAAAGATACAGTGGTAATGGCAGGAACGCTAGTAAAAATGTCTCATCGCCTACAGAACCTGTCGGTAGCTCTCTGTCCAATGCTGACGTTAAAACGGATGAGTTTTAACTTAACGAGGTAACGTGTTTTTATTGTAAAAAGAAAGGACACATTGTTTCTTCTTGCCCTGTGTTGAAGAAGAAAAATTCAAAACCTGTCGCCTTGATTAAAACTGTCAACCAGGTTAGTCATTCACATGTGGCAGGAAAACCCTGTGATTACGATGACTTTAAGCCTTTTGTTATGGACGGGTTTGTAGCTGTTTCTGCTAACGGGGTAAAGGTCCCGGTGAAAATATTAAGAGATACTGCGGCTTCCCAGTCGTTTGTTCTCGAGGGCGTGTTGCCGCTGTCTGACGACACTGCTGTTGGTTCTGATGTTCCTGTGCGCAGTTTTAATATGCAGGACATCGGGGTCCCTTTGCATAAGATTGTGATTCAGTCTGATTTGTGGTCCGGGGACGCAATTGTGGGAGTGCGCCCGGGCTTCCCAATACCGGGGGTTTCGGTCATCATGGGGAACGACTTGGCAGGTGGAAAAGTGTTAGTTACACCTGACGTGACTCCTGTCCCTGTCGTGAGCACGCGCCCTGATGAGCTTGCGCTAAAATACCCTAATGTTTTCACATCCTGTGCCGTTACGCGTGCAGCCGCTAGGCGAGAAATTGAACAGGGAAAAAATGAAGTTGATTTGAGTGACACTTTTTTGTCTGTGCCTGAGTCTATAAATGACGACGTGGCTGTTAGAAATAACGTGAAAGGTGAGACTGATTTGAGCACTTTGCCGTTGTCCAGGCAACAGTTGATCACTGATCAAAAGTCCGATGTGTCTCTGGCCCGTCTGTTTGATGAAGCTGTAATTGGTGACAACGTTGATTCCATGTCTACGGGTTATTTTCTGAAGGATGGGTTACTGATGCGTAAATGGACACCTTTGAATGTCTCGCCTATTGAAGAGTGGAGTGTGGTTATGCAAATTGTTATCCCTACTCCATATCGTCCGGAGATATTGAAAATGGCTCATGATAATCCACTGTCCGGTCATCTTGGTGTGAAAAACGTACAATCGCATTCTGCGTCATTTCTTTTGGCCAGGGTTGAAAGGCGATGTTGCGCGCCATTGTAAATCCTGTCATTGGTGTCAACTGTCCGGAAAACCAAACCAAGTCATTTCTCCAGCGCCACTGTATCCCATTCCGGCTGTTGGTGAACCCTTTGAGCGTGTTTTGATTGATTGCGTGGGTCCACTGCCTCGTACTAAGTCTGGAAATAAGTTTTTGATAACTGTCATGTGTGCAACGACCCGCTTTCCAGAAGTTTTTCCCGTGCGTAAAATCACTACTCCTGTCGTCGTAAAGGCACTCACGAAGTTTTTTTCGCTTTTCGGGTTACCTCGAGTTGTTCAATCTGACCAGGGTACTAACTTTATGTCCAAAATCTTTGCGCAGGTCCTTCGCGAGTTGAACGTAAAGCACAGCCATTCCAGCGCGTACCACCCTGAGAGTCAAGGCGCACTCGAGCGTTTCCACCAGACCTTAAAAACTATGCTTCGCACTTATTGTATGGAATTCGAAAAAGACTGGGATGAGGGAGTTCATTTACAGATGTTTGCCATTCGGGAGGTGGTTCAGGAATCCCTGGGGTTTAGTCCATCCGAGTTGGTTTTCGCGCACACGGTACGTGGCCCTTTGAAATTATTAAAAGACGAGTGGTTGTCCGAGAAGTCCGAGCAAAATCTTTTCGATTACGTCTGTCAATTTTGATTGAAGTTGCGCCGTGCGTGTGAGGTTGCGAAAGAAAATCTTAAACTTGCGCAGGAGAAAATGAAATCTAGGTTTGATGAAAATGCGAAGGTGAGAGCGTTTGAGCCCGGTGAAAAAGTTTTGGTTTTGTTACCGATACCAGGGTCAAGCTTACAATCGAGTTACAGTGGGCCTTACTTGATTGAGAAGAGGGTTGGTGACAGGGATTATCTAATCGCCACGCCTGACAGACGGCGTAGGACCCGCTTGTGTCACATTAATATGTTGAAGCCTTACGTTGTGCGCGCACCTTCCGCATCACCAGATATCCATATTAAATCTAGCTGTGCGCCTGAAGCTGATGTTTCCCAGCCGCGCGTTAGCCTGGCGGCTCGCGTCCAAGAGGAGCTGTCCAGTGCTGAAACGGAGAATGACGTCTTTTCCGCGGCTTTGACTCAGGGAAAGTTTTCAAACTCAGTTGCGCTAGGTAACTTGCCTCTTTTGTTTTCCCACCTTGAGGTTTCCCAGCGGACTGATGTTGTTCATTTGATTCAGTCTTACAGGTCACTGTTTGCCGACATTCCCAGTCAGACGCAGGTGCTTCGCCACGATATTGATGTGGGTGATTCACGACCTATAAAACAGCACCTTTACAGAGTAAATCCGGACAAACGGAGCCGTTTGAAAAAGCAGGTAGAGTACATGGTGAAACATGGCATTGCTGTGGCCAGCAGTAGTGCGTGGAGTTCACCCTGTCTTCTCACCATAAAGGCCAATGGAGAGGACCGTTTTTGTACGGATTTCAGGAAAGTTAATGGGGTAACTAAACCTGACTGTTATCCTCTTCCTAGGATGGAGGATTGTGTCGATCATGTGGGCGCAGCGAAGTTTGTCACCAAGCTGGATCTCCTGAAGGGGTACTGGCAGGTGTGATCGCGCCAGAGAGATATCGGCATTTGTTACACCCGATGACTTCCTGGAGTACACGGTCATGGCTTTTGGCATGTGCAATGCCCCTGCAACGTTTCAACGGCTTATGAATGTGGTTTTGTCGGGTTTACCCTTCTGTGAGGCGTACCTCGATGATTTGGTCATTTGTTCTCCCTCCTGGGCGGAGCACGTTCGCCATTTGAGCACCGTTTTTGGGCGTCTGAGTGAGGCAAATTTAACTGTGAATCTGTCAAAATGTGAATTTGGCCAAGCGACAGTGACCTATCTGGGGAAGAGGGTCGGAGGAGGTGAAGTACGCCCAGTTCTAGCTAAAGTCGAGGCCATTTTGTCTGTTCCTGCTCCTGCCAATCGTACTGAGCTGCGCCGCTATTTGGCTATGGTGGGCTACTACAGGGGTTTTTGTAAGAACTTCTCCTCCGTAGCTTCACCACTCACTGATCTTCTTAGCCCTAAAGTGGACTTTGTTTGGTCAGACGCTTCCCAATCCGCGTTTGACCAAACAAAATCCTTACTGGTTAATGCCCCAGTTCTAGCTGCGCCACGTTTCGATGTACCGTTCAAACTCGCGGTAGATGCGTGTGACGCATTGAGAAGAACTTAAGAAATTCATGGGTTATTTGTTTGGAGAGTAATGTAAAACTGCCAGTGTGTGAAATGTTTTTGTTTTGTGAGTTATGCTGTAATTGAGTACAGTACAAAAAAAAAAAATCATAATAATAATAATTATTAGTTGTTTTGTTTTGCACTATAGAGAAAAGTGCTGTAAACATGTCTTTGAGTGGGAGTGTTAACCATATTTGTTATTTTGGCAAAGCCATGTTCAGCATCCAATATATATATATGACGTTAATGACGTCAGTGCGCACGTATGTACGCATCACGTTTCTTTCTTTTTTTATGTTCAATAAACGGCTGCGTCAGTGTATAGTGCTCCAGCCAACAGAGAAGTTCGTTCACGAGTGTCTCTCTTAGCAATGCTAACTTACATAAAAGTATCCACGGTGGAACCTACGTAAACGCAAGTGCTGCTGTGCAAAAGATGTCGATTAGTCCCACAGCAAATTTTGAATTGCTGGATACGGAGAGACCAATGCATGAGCCTGCGGTTTTTGTTTCTCATCCGGTCCAAAAAAACTAAAGGATTGTGGTCAGTATAAACCAGCACAGGCACACTGGAGCCACCCACATAAACTTCGAAGTGCTCCAGGGCCATAACTAAGGCTAAAGCTTCTTTTTCGATGGTCGAGTACCACCGCTGATGTTTATTGAGTTTCTTTGAAAAATACGACACGGGATGCTCGACTCCCTCCGGACCATCTTGTAACAGAACAGCTCCCACCCCTGCGTCCGACGCATTGATCTTCTCAATGTGTCTCTTTTGTGTCATTTTGATTTCTCCATCACTGTGTTTAAAATCAATACCTAGGAAGTGTTTAAGTGGACCCATATCCTTCATCTTAAACCTTCTCTTCAGCATTTCTTTCACATCTCTGAGTATGGTGTTGTTACTCGCTGCTATAATTAAATCATCAACCCACACTAACAGTATGACTTTCTCATTCACAGATTCTCTGGTGTAGACACAGTGGTCAGCATCATTTTGCACAAAACCATTTCCTGTTAGGTGATCATGCAGTAACATATTCCAGTTACGGCCGGACTGTTTTAACCCATACAATGACTTGTTGAGTTTACACACAAGGTGTTCACCTGTTTTTGACTTAACCTCAAAACCTTCCGGTTGCTCCATATATACCTCACAGTCCATGGGAGCATGCAAGTAAGCAGTCTTTACATCCATTTGGTGAAGGATAAGATCCTCCTGCACAGCTACCTGCATCAATGCTCGGACAGAGGTCATATTGGCTGTTGGTGAAAATGTCTCTTTATAGTCAGTCCCTTCCACCTGACTGTACCCCTTTGCCACATATCTGGCTTTACAAGTCTCAGATCCATTTGGGCCCTCTTTCACTGCATATACCCAGCGACCTCCCACTGCTTGTTTGCCCCGTGGCAATGGTGTCAGTGTGAAAGTCTCATTTTCAGTTAGGGATTGCATCTCTTCCTTCATTGCATCACCCCACAATTTGGATTTTTCTGAATGGATTGCCTCACTAAACGTTTTAGGTACACCATAGGTCACTCTGTAGAAATAATCCACATTTTCCACTTCATCACATTCTGCTTTACATTGGTACTCTTTCAGGTGTTCTGGAGGCCTTCTCTCCCTCACAGGGTATCTCTGTTCTACCTGCTCTTTCTCTGTACCATCTGCCTGGGTTGGACCCGCCTCGGTTGTCTCCACACTAGGCTCTTTAATCTCCTCAGACTGTCCCTGACCCTGGCTGACTACCTTTGGGGTTGGATCTCTGTAACTCTCTGTGTCATCCTCCATGTCACAATTGGTCTGAGTCTGGCTATCTGCGCTGCCCTTGGTGATTGTTTTCACTAGCCTATGTTTTAGGATTTTTCCTGTCTCCGGTAATAGATATTATAAGCTGGGCTATACTTATCATAGCCAACAAAGATCCCTTTGTTACACCTTGCATCAAGCTTCGTTTTGTCCTGCTTGTACGTGTAGCATTCAGATCCGAATACCTTCATGTTAGATAGATTGGGTGTTTTTCCTGTGAAAACACGGTAAGGTGTCTGTTCTAAACGCTTACTGTAACACCTGTTACGAATCTGAGCTGCTGTTTGCACTGCATATGTCCACAAATTCTTTGGGAGGTTACTCTCCAATAACATGCATCGTGCCATCTCAAATAAGGTTCTCCATCCCCTTTCGGCAGTTCCGTTCTGATGAGGTGAGTAGGGTGCACTTGTCTCGTGCCTTATCCCATTACTCCTGAGTAAGGACTGGAACTCCTGCCCAGTAAATTCTGTACCATTATCAGACCTTATACACTTAATCTTCCCAAAGGAAGCTATGTCTGCTATGAATTTCTCTGTAGCTTGGGTTGCATAGCTTTTCGCTTTCAGAAAGTATGGAAAGATCATCCCGCTGTAATCATCAGTAAATGCTATCACATACTTGTACCCATCTTTATCTGCTGGTTCTATAGGGCCGCACAAGTCTGTGTGCACTAGCTCAAGTATCGCTGTAGCTTTTGCATCTGGCTGTCTGTTTCTGCTTTGTGTGAATTTGCCCTGTGTGCATATTTCACAGTTTTGTTTTGACTTATCATTTTTGCCCTTAATAGACATCCCTTCAACCACATTCTCTAACTTTGTAATGTCATCAAAGTTACAATGGCCTAGTATTCTGTGCCACGTTTGCATATCATGACAACCATACACTTCATCTATGTTTTCATTCTCAACTGTGCTAAGGTAATACAGCCTACCATGCACATCCATTTTGAATGTGGTACCGTCCCTGTTGACCAGCCAGTCATCTCCATCTTTGAAACGGACCTCTGCACCGTTGGCTGTCGCTGCCTTCACAGAAAAGATGTTCTGTGGGAATGATGGGATGTAGAGCGCCTGTTTGAGTCTCGTTCTCACTCGTCGTCCTTTGCTGTCCAACAAGTAGACCTCGGCGTCTCCCCTCATCTTGGCCATTCCGCTCACCTTGGTTCCGTCGGCCAGCTCGATCATGTGATCCTCGGGTCTGAAGCTCTTGTCCACCGTTTTAAACTTGGTGGCATCGTTGATCATATGCGATGTGGCGCCGCAGTCGACCATAAGCCCCTTCTTGTTTTCTCCTTGCACATGACAGTCACTCATCTTAAAGAAAAATGATGACACTGCATCAGTCTGTTCATCAGCTTTCTTGACTTGGTCACGACCCCGGCCGCGTCCACGACCACGCCATTTTCCCCGCTGTGGTGTATCCCATGCTCGATTCTCTCTCTGTTGCCCTTCGTTGGTGCATGAGCGGGCCATGTGTCCTCTTCTCCCGCACGAGTAGCATTCTATATCAGCCAAGTCCACTTTCTTTCCTCGGCCTCTCCCGCGCGCTTTGGTTGCCCCATTTGCTCTCATCACGTTGTCCTCGGTCACGTCTCCCCTTCCATATTTCTCAGTACTCTCATAGCTGCGTAGTTTACTTTAAACTCGCCAAACGTCACGACTTCATTTGTCTGTGTAACATGCACAACGAACGGCTTGTAGGACTCGGGTAACCCTTTCACTACCATTGCAATCATGAGTCCATCACTGATCTGTTCGTCTGCTCTCCTTAATGACGTGAAAATAGTCTCTGCTCGAATTATGTATTCGGTAATTGTTTCATCACTAACTTTGCAGAGTGAGGACAGTTCACAATTCACAATTAGTACTACAGACATGTACTTAACTCTAGTAATACACACATGTACTTAACTGTAGTACTACACACATTTACTTAAATCTAGTTCTACCCATATGTACTTAACTCTAGTACTACACAAATGTACTCTAGTACTACACACATGTATTTAACTCTAGTACTACACACATGTACTTAACTCTAGTACCACACACGTACTCTAGTACTACACACATGTACTTAACTCTAGTACTACACACATGTACTTAACTCTAGTACTACACACATGTACTTAACTCTAGTACTACACACATGTACTTAACTCTAGTACTACACACATGTACTTAACTCTAGTACTACACACATGTACTTAACTCTAGTACTGCACACATGTACTTTACTCTAGTACTACACACATGTACTTAACTCTAGTACTACACACATGTACTTAACTCTAGTACTACACACATGTACTTAACTCTAGTACTACACACATGTACTCTAGTACTACACACATGTACTTAACTCTAGTACTACACACATGTACTTAACTCTAGTACTACACACATGTACTTAACTCTAGTACTACACACATGTACTTAACTCTAGTACTACACACATGTACTTAACTCTAGTACTACACACATGTACTTAACTCTAGTACTACACACATGTACTTAACTCTAGTACTACACACATGCACTTAACTCTATTACTACACACATGTAACTTAACTCTAGTACTACACACATGTACTTAACTCTAGTACTACACACATGTACTTAACTCTAGTACTACACACATGTACTTAACTCTACTACTACACACATGTACTTAACTCTAGTACTACACACATGTACTTGACTCTAGTACTACACACATTTACTTAAATCTAGTACTACCCATATGTACTTAACTCTAGTACTACACAAATGTACTCTAGTACTACACACATGTATTTAACTCTAGTACTACACACATGTACTTAACTCTAGTACCACACACGTACTCTAGTACTACACACATGTACTTAACTCTAGTACCACACACATGTACTTAAGTCTTGTACTACACACATGTACTCTAGTACTACAAACATGTACTTAACTCTAGTACTACACACATGTACTTAACTCTAGTACTACACACATGTACTTAACTCTAGTACTACACACATGTACTCTAGTACTACAGACATGTACTTAACTCTAGTACTACACACATGTACTTAACTCTAGTACTACACACATGTACTTAACTCTAGTACTACACAGATGTATTTAACTCTACTATTACACACATGTACTTAACTCTAGTACTACACACATGTACTTAACTCTAGTACTACACACATGTACTTAAGTCTAGTACTTCACACATGTACTTAACTCTAGTATTACACACATGTACTTAACTCTCCTACTACACACATGTACTTAAGTCTAGTACTACACACATGTACTTAACTCTAGTACTACACACATGTACTTAACTCTAGTACTACACAGATGTACTTAACTCTAGTACTACACACATGTACTTAACTCTAGAAAATACACACATGTACTTAACTCTAGTACTACACACATGTACTTAACTCTAGTACTACACACATGTACTTAACTCTAGTACTACACACATGTACTTAACTCTAGTACTACACACATGTACTTAACTCTAGTACTACACACATGTACTTAACTCTAGTACTACACACATGTACTTAACTCTACTACTACACACATGTACTTAACTCTAGTACTACACACATGTACTTGACTCTAGTACTACACACATTTACTTAAATCTAGTACTACCCATATGTACTTAACTCTAGTACTACACAAATGTACTCTAGTACTACACACATGTATTTAACTCTAGTACTACACACATGTACTTAACTCTAGTACTACACACATGTATTTAACTCTAGTACTACACACATGTACTTAACTCTAGTACCACACACATGTACTTAAGTCTTGTACTACACACATGTACTCTAGTACTACAAACATGTACTTAACTCTAGTACTACACACATGTACTCTAGTACTACACACATGTACTTAACTCTAGTACTACACACATGTACTCTAGTACTACAGACATGTACTTAACTCTAGTACCACACACATGTACTCAAGTACTACACACATGTACTTAACTCTAGTACTACACAGATGTATTTAACTCTACTATTACACACATGTACTTAACTCTAGCACTACACACATGCACTCTAGTTCTACACACATGTACTTAAGTCTAGTACTTCACACATGTACTTAACTCTAGTATTACACACATGTACTTAACTCTCCTACTACACACATGTACTTAAGTCTAGTACTACACACATGTACTTAACTCTAGTACTACACACATGTACTTAACTCTAATACTACACACATGTACTCTAGTACTACACACATGCACTTAACTCAAATATTACACACATGTACTTAACTCAAATATTACACACATGTACTTAACTCTAGTACTACACACATGTACTTAACGCTAGTATTACACACATGTACTTAACTCTAGTACTACACACATGTATTTAACTCTAGTACTACACACATGTACTTAACTCTAGTACTACACAGATGTACTTCACTTGAGTACTATACGGATGTACTTAACTCTAGAACTACACACATATACTTAACTCGAGTACTACACAGATGTACTTAACTCTAGTACTACACACATGTACTTAACTCTAGTACTACACACATGTACTTAAATCTGTCACTACACAGATGTACTTACCTCTAGTACTACACAGATGTACATAATTATAATACTGCACAGATGTACTTAACTCTAGTACTACACACATGTACTTAACTCTAGTACTACACACATGTACTTAACTCTAGTACTACACACATGTACTTAACTCTAGTACTACACACATGTACTTAACTCTAGTACTACACAGATGTATTTAACTCTACTATTACACACATGTACTTAACTCTAGCACTACACACATGCACTCTAGTTCTACACACATGTACTTAAGTCTAGTACTTCACACATGTACTTAACTCTAGTATTACACACATGTACTTAACTCTCCTACTACACACATGTACTTAAGTCTAGTACTACACACATGTACTTAACTCTAGTACTACACACATGTACTTAACTCTAATACTACACACATGTACTCTAGTACTACACACATGCACTTAACTCAAATATTACACACATGTACTTAACTCAAATATTACACACATGTACTTAACTCTAGTACTACACACATGTACTTAACGCTAGTATTACACACATGTACTCTAGTACTACACACATGTATTTAACTCTAGTACTACACACATGTACTTAACTCTAGTACTACACAGATGTACTTCACTTGAGTACTATACGGATGTACTTAACTCTAGAACTACACACATATACTTAACTCGAGTACTACACAGATGTACTTAACTCTAGTACTACATACATGTACTTAACTCTAGGACAACACAGATGTACTTAAATCTGTCACTACACAGATGTACTTACCTCTAGTACTACACAGATGTACATAATTATAATACTGCACAGATGTACTTAACTCTAGTACTACACAGATGTACTTACCTCTAGTACTACGCAGATGTACGTAATTATAATGCTGCACAGATGTACTTAACTCTAGTACTACACACATGTACTTAACTCTAGTACTACACACATGTACACTAGTACTACACACATGTACTTAACTATAATACTACACACATGTACTTAACTCTAGTACTACAGACATGTACTCTAGTACTACACACATGTACTTAACTCTAGTACTACACACATGTACTTAACTCTAGTACTACACACATGTACTTAACTCTACTACTACACACATGTACTCTAGTACTACACACATGCACTTAACTCTATTACTACACACATGTAACTTAACTCTAGTACTACAGACATGTACTCTAGTACTACACACATGTACTTAACTCTAGTACTACACACATGTACTTAACTCTAGTACTACACACATGTACTTAACTCTACTACTACACACATGTACTTAACTCTAGTACTACACACATGTACTTGACTCTAGTACTACACACATTTACTTAAATCTAGTACTACCCATATGTACTTAACTCTAGTACTACACAAATGTACTCTAGTACTACACACATGTATTTAACTCTAGTACTACACACATGTACTTAACTCTAGTACCACACACGTACTTAACTCTAGTACTACACACATGTACTTAACTCTAGTACCACACACATGTACTTAAGTCTTGTACTACACACATGTACTCTAGTACTACAAACATGTACTTAACTCTAGTACTACACACATGTACTTAACTCTAGTACTACACACATGTACTTAACTCTAGTACTACACACATGTACTCTAGTACTACAGACATGTACTTAACTCTCGTACCACACACATGTACTCAAGTACTACACACATGTACTTAACTCTAGTACTACACAGATGTATTTAACTCTACTATTACACACATGTACTTAACTCTAGCACTACACACATGCACTCTAGTTCTACACACATGTACTTAAGTCTAGTACTTCACACATGTACTTAACTCTAGTATTACACACATGTACTTAACTCTAGTACTACACACATGTACTTAACTCTAGTACTACACACATGTACTTAACTCTAGTACTACACACATGTACTTAACTCTAGTACTACACACATGTACTTAACTCTAATACTACACACATGTACTCTAGTACTACACACATGCACTTAACTCAAATATTACACACATGTACTTAACTCAAATATTACACACATGTACTTAACTCTAGTACTACACAGATGTATTTAACTCTACTATTACACACATGTACTTAACGCTAGTATTACACACATGTACTCTAGTACTACACACATGTATTTAACTCTAGTACTACACACATGTACTTAACTCTAGTACTACACAGATGTACTTCACTTGAGTACTATACGGATGTACTTAACTCTAGAACTACACACATATACTTAACTCGAGTACTACACAGATGTACTTAACTCTAGTACTACATACATGTACTTAACTCTAGGACAACACAGATGTACTTAAATCTGTCACTACACAGATGTACTTACCTCTAGTACTACACAGATGTACATAATTATAATACTGCACAGATGTACTTAACTCTAGTACTACACAGATGTACTTACCTCTAGTACTACGCAGATGTACGTAATTATAATGCTGCACAGATGTACTTAACTCTAGTACTACACACATGTACTTAACTCTAGTACTACACACATGTACACTAGTACTACACACATGTACTTAACTATAATACTACACACATGTACTTAACTCTAGTACTACAGACATGTACTCTAGTACTACACACATGTACTTAACTCTAGTACTACACACATGTACTTAACTCTAGTACTACACACATGTACTTAACTCTACTACTACACACATGTACTCTAGTACTACACACATGCACTTAACTCTATTACTACACACATGTAACTTAACTCTAGTACTACAGACATGTACTCTAGTACTACACACATGTACTTAACTCTAGTACTACACACATGTACTTAACTCTAGTACTACACACATGTACTTAACTCTACTACTACACACATGTACTTAACTCTAGTACTACACACATGTACTTGACTCTAGTACTACACACATTTACTTAAATCTAGTACTACCCATATGTACTTAACTCTAGTACTACACAAATGTACTCTAGTACTACACACATGTATTTAACTCTAGTACTACACACATGTACTTAACTCTAGTACCACACACGTACTCTAGTACTACACACATGTACTTAACTCTAGTACCACACACATGTACTTAAGTCTTGTACTACACACATGTACTCTAGTACTACAAACATGTACTTAACTCTAGTACTACACACATGTACTCTAGTACTACACACATGTACTTAACTCTAGTACTACACACATGTACTCTAGTACTACAGACATGTACTTAACTCTAGTACTACACACATGTACTCAAGTACTACACACATGTACTTAACTCTAGTACTACACAGATGTATTTAACTCTACTATTACACACATGTACTTAACTCTAGCACTACACACATGCACTCTAGTTCTACACACATGTACTTAAGTCTAGTACTTCACACATGTACTTAACTCTAGTATTACACACATGTACTTAACTCTCCTACTACACACATGTACTTAAGTCTAGTACTACACACATGTACTTAACTCTAGTACTACACACATGTACTTAACTCTAATACTACACACATGTACTCTAGTACTACACACATGCACTTAACTCAAATATTACACACATGTACTTAACTCAAATATTACACACATGTACTTAACTCTAGTACTACACACATGTACTTAACGCTAGTATTACACACATGTACTCTAGTACTACACACATGTATTTAACTCTAGTACTACACACATGTACTTAACTCTAGTACTACACAGATGTACTTCACTTGAGTACTATACGGATGTACTTAACTCTAGAACTACACACATATACTTAACTCGAGTACTACACAGATGTACTTAACTCTAGTACTACATACATGTACTTAACTCTAGGACAACACAGATGTACTTAAATCTGTCACTACACAGATGTACTTACCTCTAGTACTACACAGATGTACATAATTATAATACTGCACAGATGTACTTAACTCTAGTACTACACAGATGTACTTACCTCTAGTACTACGCAGATGTACGTAATTATAATGCTGCACAGATGTACTTAACTCTAGTACTACACACATGTACTTAACTCTAGTACTACACACATGTACACTAGTACTACACACATGTACTTAACTCTAGTACTACACACATGTACTTAACTCTAGTACTACACACATGTACTTAACTCTAGTACTACACACATGTACTTAACTCTAGTACTACACACATGTACTTAACTCTAGTACTACACACATGTACTTAACTCTAGTACTACACACATGTACTCTAGTACTACACACATGTACTTAACTCTAGTACTACACACATGTACTTAACTCTAGTACTACACACATGTACTTAACTCTAGTACTACACACATGTACTTAACTCTAGTACTACACACATGTACTTGACTCTAGTACTACACACATTTACTTAAATCTAGTACTACCCATATGTACTTAACTCTAGTACTACACAAATGTACTCTAGTACTACACACATGTATTTAACTCTAGTACTACACACATGTACTTAACTCTAGTACTACACACATGTACTCTAGTACTACACACATGTACTTAACTCTAGTACTACACACATGTACTCTAGTACTACACACATGTACTTAACTCTAGTACTACACACATGTACTCTAGTACTACAGACATGTACTTAACTCTAGTACTACACACATGTACTCAAGTACTACACACATGTACTTAACTCTAGTACTACACAGATGTATTTAACTCTACTATTACACACATGTACTTAACTCTAGCACTACACACATGCACTCTAGTTCTACACACATGTACTTAAGTCTAGTACTTCACACATGTACTTAACTCTAGTATTACACACATGTACTTAACTCTCCTACTACACACATGTACTTAAGTCTAGTACTACACACATGTACTTAACTCTAGTACTACACACATGTACTTAACTCTAATACTACACACATGTACTCTAGTACTACACACATGCACTTAACTCAAATATTACACACATGTACTTAACTCAAATATTACACACATGTACTTAACTCTAGTACTACACACATGTACTTAACGCTAGTATTACACACATGTACTCTAGTACTACACACATGTATTTAACTCTAGTACTACACACATGTACTTAACTCTAGTACTACACAGATGTACTTCACTTGAGTACTATACGGATGTACTTAACTCTAGAACTACACACATATACTTAACTCGAGTACTACACAGATGTACTTAACTCTAGTACTACATACATGTACTTAACTCTAGGACAACACAGATGTACTTAAATCTGTCACTACACAGATGTACTTACCTCTAGTACTACACAGATGTACATAATTATAATACTGCACAGATGTACTTAACTCTAGTACTACACAGATGTACTTACCTCTAGTACTACGCAGATGTACGTAATTATAATGCTGCACAGATGTACTTAACTCTAGTACTACACACATGTACTTAACTCTAGTACTACACACATGTACACTAGTACTACACACATGTACTTAACTATAATACTACACACATGTACTTAACTCTAGTACTACAGACATGTACTCTAGTACTACACACATGTACTTAACTCTAGTACTACACACATGTACTTAACTCTAGTACTACACACATGTACTTAACTCTACTACTACACACATGTACTCTAGTACTACACACATGCACTTAACTCTATTACTACACACATGTAACTTAACTCTAGTACTACAGACATGTACTCTAGTACTACACACATGTACTTAACTCTAGTACTACACACATGTACTTAACTCTAGTACTACACACATGTACTTAACTCTACTACTACACACATGTACTTAACTCTAGTACTACACACATGTACTTGACTCTAGTACTACACACATTTACTTAAATCTAGTACTACCCATATGTACTTAACTCTAGTACTACACAAATGTACTCTAGTACTACACACATGTATTTAACTCTAGAACTACACACATATACTTAACTCGAGTACTACACAGATGTACTTCACTTGAGTAACTCTAGTACTACACACATGTACTCTAGTACTACACACATGTACTTAACTCTAGTACAACACACGTACTCTAGTACTACACACATGTACTTAACTCTAGTACTACATACATGTACTTAACTCTAGGACAACACAGATGTACTTAAATCTGTCACTACACAGATGTACTTAACTCTAGTACTACACAGATGTACATAATTATAATACTGCACAGATGTACTTAACTCTAGTACTACACAGATGTACTTACCTCTAGTACTACGCAGATGTACGTAATTATAATGCTGCACAGATGTACTTAACTCTAGTACTACACACATGTACTTAACTCTAGTACTACACACATGTACACTAGTACTACACACATGTACTTAACTCTAGTACTACACACATGTACTTAACTCTAGTACTACACACATATACTTAACTCGAATACTACACAGATGTACTTAACTCTAGTAATACACACATGTACTTAACTCTAGTACTACACACATGTACTTAACTCTAGTACTACACACATGTACTTAACTCTAGTACTACACACATGTACTTAACTCTAGTACTACACAAATGTACTTAACTATAGTACTACACACATGTACTTAACTCTAGTACTACACACATGTACTTAACTCTAGTACTACACACATGTACTTAACTCTAGTACTACACACATGTACTTAACTCTAGTACTACACACATGTACTTAACTCTAGTACTACACACATGTACTTAACTCAAGTACTACACACATGTACTTAACTCTAGTACTACACACATGTACTTAACTCTAGTACTACACACATGTACTTAACTCTAGTACTACACAGATGTACTTAACTCTAGTACTACACACATGTACTTAACTCTAGTACAACACACATGTACTTAACTCTAGTACTACACACATGTACTTAACTCTAGTAATACACACATGTACTTAACTCTAGTACTACAGACATGTACTTAACTCTAGTACTACACACATGTACTCAAGTACTACACACATGTACTTAACTCTAGTACTACACAGATGTATTTAACTCTACTATTACACACATGTACTTAACTCTAGCACTACACACATGCACTCTAGTTCTACACACATGTACTTAAGTCTAGTACTTCACACATGTACTTAACTCTAGTATTACACACATGTACTTAACTCTCCTACTACACACATGTACTTAAGTCTAGTACTACACACATGTACTTAACTCTAGTACTACACACATGTACTTAACTCTAGTACTACACACATGTACTTAACTCTAGTACTACACACATGTACTTAACTCTAGTACTACACACATGTACTTGACTCTAGTACTACACACATTTACTTAAATCTAGTACTACCCATATGTACTTAACTCTAGTACTACACACATGTACTCTAGTACTACACACATGTATTTAACTCTAGTACTACACACATGTACTTAACTCTAGTACCACACACATGTACTCTAGTACTACACACATGTACTTAACTCTAGTACTACACACATGTACTTAACTCTTGTACTACACACATGTACTCTAGTACTACAAACATGTACTTAACTCTAGTACTACACACATGTACTCTAGTACTACACACATGTACTTAACTCTAGTACTACACAGATGTATTTAACTC
>CM068346.1:428155-496761 GCA_034769755.1 Odontamblyopus lacepedii | reverse complement strand
AATGCTGAAATCCAGTTGGTTTACACCTAAAATGCTTCTCTCTGATCTGAATGTTCAATACTTAAACCCCAGCACCTGCAGCAATCATGGATCCATGCTAGTGCAGCCTCTACAGATCAGGGAGGGAATCGTGGAGGTTGTGAGCTCCCCATGAGGCCTGGTCTGTCCATATACTGAGCATGAGACACACTTGGATGTGTCTCTAGGTTAAGGCTCTGGATACACAGGACCAGTTGTGATTGTAGAACCTTTCAGAGCACTGGCTACATTCAGTTCCTTTAAACCAGCCCAACTGTGCTTGTGTCTCCTTATCCTTGTATCTCCTCTATAGCTCTAACCTCTGACCCTAGTGGATCATTATGTCATCATTTGGACATTTTAAATCACAATAATCATCTAAAATGACTTAGTAAAAGAAACAACTTGCTCGTTAGAAAACTGTGGTGCCCAATGAGCTGACGTTCTAAAATGACGACGTGATGCTGCCCAATCCTACGTGTATCACTGATCAGTAACATCAGTGGAGACGGAAGTGTGTACATCACACTGGGTGTGTACCGGTGGAACTGAAATGGGGGTAGATCTGCAAAATGGAAATCTCAAAAAGATGACTCAAGCATGAATCACTCCAAATACAATACAACAACAAAGTCTATTTTGCAGAATAGATCCATTTTAATGTTGAGAAAACAAAACTCGTGTCCAACTGCAAACTGCCAGCAATCCGATAACTAACAGTTATTTTGTTTTTCAAACAGACTGAAGTAAAAGTACTTCTTCACTGCGACACATTCTTGAGGTCTCACCACAACCAAGCTTTTGAGACTGTAAATCTTTTTAAGTCGATTACAAAACTGGCATATGCCTTGAGCGTGTCATCAGCTCACATTCATCACCCTGCTGCATGTTTCACAACTGCATTCAAAAAACTCTCAACTCAAGAGATAAAACACGACTTAGACTCTAAAGCCACACTACGTAACTTTTCTGGTGGATGGTCTGACAACTGCTGTCTCCGTGGAGATGTTTCCGCTTTGTCTTCAGTGTCACACAATATGGCATTACTCTTAAAAGTATCTATCTAAGACGAGCAGGTAAGCAGGCCAAGTTTCTGAACAATAAAAACAGGTGTTATGCTAACTGAAGGCACTGCTGTGTCTGAAGTTCTGTCAGACTTTAATCTGAGCTTTGTTTTAACACATTATAACAATTCCTAACCCTTTACAGTGGTGGCAGTTCGATGCATTGTGTCACCATGGTAACTGCCAAACATTCCACAATAGTAATACATGTAGAACACACCCAGCGGGATGTCACCACAAAGTATCGATATATGAATAACTTCACGGCAGAAAAGCTGCATAGTGTGGCTTTATTCTCACTTCTGCTCATGTTATATGGATTACTTACATTATATTTGGAAGAAAGGAAACATGAAACGGCAAATATCAAGTGAGGAAAATGATATGTGACTCTAACATCTGATCATTGTGATGTAGAGAGCTCTAACATCTGATCATTGTGATGTAGAGAGCTCTAACATCTGATCATTGTGATGTAGAGGGTTCTAACATCTGATCATTGTGATGTAGAGGGCTCTAACATCTGATCATTGTGATGTAGAGACCTCTAACTTCTGATCATTGTGATGTAGAGGGTTCTAACATCTGATCATTGTGATGTAGAGAGCTCTAACATCTGATCATTGTGATGTAGAGAGCTCTAACATCTGATCATTGTGATGTAGAGAGCTCTAACATCTGATCATTGTGATGTAGAGAGCTCTAACATCTGATCATTGTGATGTAGAGAGCTCTAACATCTGATCATTGTGATGTAGAGAGCTCTAACTTCTGATCATTGTGATGTAGAGAGCTCTAACTTCTGATCATTGTGATGTAGAGGGCTCTAACTTCTGATCATTGTGATGTAGAGAGCTCTAACATCTGATCATTGTGATGTAGAGAGCTCTAACATCTGATCATTGTGATGTAGAGAGCTCTAACATCTGATCATTGTGATGTAGAGAGCTCTAACATCTGATCATTGTGATGTAGAGGGCTCTAACTTCTGATCATTGTGATGTAGAGAGCTCTAACATCTGATCATTGTGATGTAGAGGGTTCTAACATCTGATCATTGTGATGTAGAGAGCTCTAACATCTGATCATTGTGATGTAGAGAGCTCTAACTTCTGATCATTGTGATGTAGAGAGCTCTAACTTCTGATCATTGTGATGTAGAGAGCTCTAACTTCTGATCATTGTGATGTAGAGGGCTCTAACTTCTGATCATTGTGATGTAGAGAGCTCTAACTTCTGATCATTGTGATGTAGAGAGCTCTAACATCTGATGATTGTGATGTAGAGGGCTCTCACTTCTGATCATTGTGATGTAGAGAGCTCTAACATCTGATCATTGTGATGTAGAGAGCTCTAACTTCTGATGATTGTGATGTAGAGGGCTCTCACTTCTGATCATTGTGATGTAGAGAGCTCTAACATCTGATCATTGTGATGTAGAGAGCTCTAACATCTGATCATTGTGATGTAGAGGGCTCTAACTTCTGATCATTGTGATGTAGAGGGCTCTAACTTCTGATCATTGTGATGTAGAGGGCTCTAACTTCTGATCATTGTGATGTAGAGAGCTCTAACATCTGATCATTGTGATGTAGAGAGCTCTAACTTCTGATCATTGTGATGTAGAGAGCTCTAACTTCTGATCATTGTGATGTAGAGAGCTCTAACTTCTGATCATTGTGATGTAGAGAGCTCTAACTTCTGATCATTGTGATGTAGAGGGCTCTAACTTCTGATCATTGTGATGTAGAGAGCTCTAACTTCTGATCATTGTGATGTAGAGAGCTCTAACATCTGATCATTGTGATGTAGAGGGCTCTAACTTCTGATCATTGTGATGTAGAGGGTTTTAACATCTGATCATTGTGATGTAGAGGGCTCTAACTTCTGATCATTGTGATGTAGAGGGCTCTAACTTCTGATCATTGTGATGTAGAGGGCTCTAACTTCTGATCATTGTGATGTAGAGAGCTCTAACTTCTGATCATTGTGATGTAGAGAGCTCTAACTTCTGATCATCGTGATGTAGAGGGTTTTAACATCTGATCATTGTGATGTAGAGAGCTCTAACTTCTGATCATTGTGATGTAGAGAGCTCTAACATCTGATCATTGTGATGTAGAGGGCTCTAACTTCTGATCATTGTGATGTAGAGAGCTCTAACATCTGATCATTGTGATGTAGAGAGCTCTAACTTCTGATCATTGTGATGTAGAGAGCTCTAACTTCTGATCATTGTGATGTAGAGAGCTCTAACTTCTGATCATTGTGATGTAGAGACCTCTAACTTCTGATCATTGTGATGTAGAGAGCTCTAACATCTGATCATTGTGATGTAGAGACCTCTAACTTCTGATCATTGTGATGTAGAGAGCTCTAACTTCTGATCATTGTGATGTAGAGAGCTCTAAGATCTGATGATTGTGATGTAGAGGGCTCTAACTTCTGATCATTGTGATGTAGAGAGCTCTAACATCTGATCATTGTGATGTAGAGAGCTCTAACATCTGATCATTGTGATGTAGAGAGCTCTAACTTCTGATCATTGTGATGTAGAGAGCTCTAACATCTGATCATTGTGATGTAGAGAGCTCTAACTTCTGATCATTGTGATGTAGAGAGCTCTAACTTCTGATCATTGTGATGTAGAGAGCTCTAACCTCTGATCATTGTGATGTAGAGGGTCAGAACATCTGATCATTGTGATGTAGAGGGTCAGAACATCTGATCATTGTGATGTAGAGGGTCAGAACATCTGATCATTGTGATGTAGAGAGCTCTAACTTCTGATCATTGTGATGTAGAGGACTCTAACATCTGATCATTGTGATGTAGAGGGTTCTAACATCTGATCATTGTGATGTAGAGAGCTCTAACTTCTGATCATTGTGATGTAGAGAGCTCTAACATCTGATCATTGTGATGTAGAGGGTTCTAACATCTGATCATTGTGATGTAGAGGGCTCTAACATCTGATCATTGTGATGTAGAGGGTTCTAACATCTGATCATTGTGATGTAGAGAGCTCTAACATCTGATCATTGTGATGTAGAGAGCTCTAACATCTGATCATTGTGATGTAGAGAGCTCTAACATCTGATCATTGTGATGTAGAGGGTTCTAACATCTGATCATTGTGATGTAGAGAGCTCTAACTTCTGATCATTGTGATGTAGAGAGCTCTAACATCTGATCATTGTGATGTAGAGGGTTAGAACATCTGATCATTGTGATGTAGAGAGCTCTAACTTCTGATCATTGTGATGTAGAGGGCTCTAACATCTGATCATTGTGATGTAGAGGGTTAGAACATCTGATCATTGTGATGTAGAGGGTTAGAACATCTGATCATTGTGATGTAGAGGGTTCTAACACATGATCATTGTGATGTAGAGGGCTCTAACATCTGATCATTGTGATGTAGAGGGTTCTAACATCTGATCATTGTGATGTAGAGGGTTCTAACATCTGATCATTGTGATGTAGAGGGCTCTAACATCTGATCATTGTGATGTAGAGGGCTCTAACATCTGATCATTGTGATGTAGAGGGTTCTAACATCTGATCATTGTGATGTAGAGGGCTCTAACATCTGATCATTGTGATGTAGAGGGTTCTAACATCTGATCATTGTGATGTAGAGGGCTCTAACATCTGATCATTGTGATGTAGAGGGCTCTAACATCTGATCATTGTGATGTAGAGGGTTCTAACATCTGATCATTGTGATGTAGAGGGCTCTAACATCTGATCATTGTGATGTAGAGGGTTCTAACATCTGATCATTGTGATGTAGAGAGCTCTAACATCTGATCATTGTGATGTAGAGGGCTCTAACATCTGATCATTGTGATGTAGAGGGCTCTAACATCTGATCATTGTGATGTAGAGGGTTCTAACATCTGATCATTGTGATGTAGAGGGCTCTAACATCTGATCATTGTGATGTAGAGGGTTCTAACATCTGATCATTGTGATGTAGAGGGTTAGAACATCTGATCATTGTGATGTAGAGAGCTCTAACATCTGATCATTGTGATGTAGAGGGTTCTAACATCTGATCATTGTGATGTAGAGGGTTCTAACATCTGATCATTGTGATGTAGAGGGCTCTAACATCTGATCATTGTGATGTAGAGGGTTCTAACATCTGATCATTGTGATGTAGAGGGTTCTAACATCTGATCATTGTGATGTAGAGGGTTAGAACATCTGATCATTGTGATGTAGAGGGTTAGAACATCTGATCATTGTGATGTAGAGAGCTCTAACTTCTGATCATTGTGATGTAGAGGACTCTAACATCTGATCATTGTGATGTAGAGGGTTCTAACATCTGATCATTGTGATGTAGAGAGCTCTAACTTCTGATCATTGTGATGTAGAGAGCTCTAACATCTGATCATTGTGATGTAGAGGGTTCTAACATCTGATCATTGTGATGTAGAGAGCTCTAACATCTGATCATTGTGATGTAGAGAGCTCTAACATCTGATCATTGTGATGTAGAGAGCTCTAACATCTGATCATTGTGATGTAGAGAGCTCTAACATCTGATCATTGTGATGTAGAGGGCTCTAACATCTGATCATTGTGATGTAGAGGGCTCTAACATCTGATCATTGTGATGTAGAGAGCTCTAACATCTGATCATTGTGATGTAGAGAGCTCTAACATCTGATCATTGTGATGTAGAGGGTTCTAACATCTGATCATTGTGATGTAGAGGGCTCTAACATCTGATCATTGTGATGTAGAGAGCTCTAACATCTGATCATTGTGATGTAGAGGGTTAGAACATCTGATCATTGTGATGTAGAGGGTTCTAACATCTGATCATTGTGATGTAGAGAGCTCTAACATCTGATCATTGTGATGTAGAGGGTTAGAACATCTGATCATTGTGATGTAGAGGGTTCTAACATCTGATCATTGTGATGTAGAGAGCTCTAACATCTGATCATTGTGATGTAGAGAGCTCTAACATCTGATCATTGTGATGTAGAGAGCTCTAACATCTGATCATTGTGATGTAGAGGGTTCTAACACATGATCATTGTGATGTAGAGGGTTCTAACATCTGATCATTGTGATGTAGAGGGTTAGAACATCTGATCATTGTGATGTAGAGGGCTCTAACATCTGATCATTGTGATGTAGAGAGCTCTAACATCTGATCATTGTGATGTAGAGAGCTCTAACATCTGATCATTGTGATGTAGAGAGCTCTAACATCTGATCATTGTGATGTAGAGAGCTCTAACATCTGATCATTGTGATGTAGAGAGCTCTAACATCTGATCATTGTGATGTAGAGGGTTAGAACATCTGATCATTGTGATGTAGAGGGTTCTAACATCTGATCATTGTGATGTAGAGGGTTAGAACATCTGATCATTGTGATGTAGAGAGCTCTAACATCTGATCATTGTGATGTAGAGGGTTAGAACATCTGATCATTGTGATGTAGAGAGCTCTAACATCTGATCATTGTGATGTAGAGGGTTAGAACATCTGATCATTGTGATGTAGAGGGTTCTAACATCTGATCATTGTGATGTAGAGTGTCAGAACATCTGATCATTGTGATGTAGAGAGCTCTAACATCTGATCATTGTGATGTAGAGAGCTCTAACATCTGATCATTGTGATGTAGAGAGCTCTAACATCTGATCATTGTGATTTAGACGGTTAGAACATCTGAGTGTACGCTGCCCAACTCCTGAATGTGACTAAGTTATCTGTCAACACTTACAGCTTACAGCAAATAGAGGAAGAGAGGAGCAGAGGAGGAGAGGAGCAAAGGAGCAGAGGAGGAGAGGAACAGAGGAGAGGAACAGAGGAGAGGAACAGAGGACAGGAGCAGAGGACGAGAGGAGGAGAGGACGAGAAGGGAAGAGGAACAGAGGAACTGAAGAGCAGAGGAGGAGAGGAACAGAGAAGCAGAGGAACAGAGGAGGAGAGGAACAGAGGAGGAGAGGAACAAAGGAGGAGGGGAACAGAGGAGGAGGGGAACAGAGGAGGAGAGGAACAGAGGAGGAGAGGAACAGAGGAGGAGGGGAACAGAGGAGGAGGGGAACAGAGGAGCAGAGGAACAGAGGAGGAGAGGAACAGAGGAGGAGAGGAACAGAGGAGGAGAGGAACAGAGGAGGAGAGGAACAGAGGAGGAGAGGAACAGAGGAGGAGGGGAACAGAGGAGGAGGGGAACAGAGGAGGAGAGGAGCAGAAGAGGAGAGGAACAGAGGAGGAGAGGAACAGAGGAGGAGAGGAGCAGAGGAGGAGAGGAACAGAGGAGGAGAGGAACAGAGGAGGAGAGGAGCAAAGGAGGAGAGGAGCAGAGGAACAAAGGAGGAGAGGAACAGAGGAGGAGAGGAGCAGAGGAGGAGAGGAACAGAGGAGGAGGGGAACAGAGGAGGAGAGGAGCAGAGGAACAGAGGAGGAGAGGAACAGAGGAGGAGAGGAGCAGAGGAGGAGAGGAACAGAGGAGGAGGGGAACAGAGGAGGAGAGGAGCAGAGGAGGAGAGGAACAGAGGAGGAGGGGAACAGAGGAGGAGAGGAGCAGAGGAGGAGAGGAACAGAGGAGGAGGGGAACAGAGGAGGAGAGGACCAGAGGAGGAGAGGAACAGAGGAGGAGGGGAACAGAGGAGGAGAGGAGCAGAGGAGGAGAGGAACAGAGGAGGAGGGGAACAGAGGAGGAGAGGAACAGAGGAGGAGAGGAGCAGAGAAACAGAGGAGGAGAGGAACAGAGGAGGAGAGGAACAGAGGAACAGAGGAACAGAGGAGGAGAGGAGCAGAAGTCTCGTGTACCACACAGACACTTGTAAGTTTCAGTGGACTAAGGGAAAAGTCCAGTTGGTGGAAACAGAAGGTGAAAAGTTACTTTTTTTTTCTTTTTTTTTTACATTAATGTCGTTAGCATGTGTGTGTGTATTTGTTAGCATGTGTGTGTGTTAGCATGTGTGTGTGTTAGCGTGTGTGTGTGTTAGCATGTGTGTGTGTTAGCGTGTGGGTGTGTTAGCGTGTGGGTGTGTTAATGTGTATGTGTTAGCGTGTGGGTGTGTTAGCGTGTGGGTGTGTTAATGTGTATGTGTTAGCGTGTGGGTGTGTTAATGTGTGTGTGTTAGCATGTTTGTGTGTTAGCGTGTGGGTGTGTTAATGTGTGTGTGTGTGTTTGTTAGCGTGTGTGTGTGTTAGCATGTGTGTGTGTGTGTGTTAGCGTGTGTGTGTGTTAGCATGTGTGTGTGTGTGTTAGCATGTGTGTGTGTTAGCGTGTGTGTGTGTTAGCATGTGTGTGTGTTAGCGTGTGTGTGTGTTAGCATGTGTGTGTGTTAGCATGTGTGTGTGTTAGCATGAGGCCCACCCACTGACGTCCACCGTCATGGAGGGATGAGAGACTAATCCACTGGAGCAGAGCCAGAGGAAAACAAGGGACGTATACAGAAAAGAAAAAGAGAGAGGGAGAGAGAGAACAAGGGATTTATACTGAATGAAAGAGAGAGAGAACAAGGGATTTATACTGAATGAAAGAGAGAGAGAACAAGGGATTTATACTGAATGAAAGAGAGAGGGAGAGAGAGAGAGAGAGAAAGACCAAGGGATTTATACTGAATGAAAGAGAGAGAGAGAGAGAGAACAAGGGATTTATACTGAATGAAAGAGAGAGAGAGAGAGAGAACAAGGGATTTATACTGAATGGAAAAAAGAGAGAGAGAGAGAACAAGGGATTTATACTGAATGAAAGAGAGAGAGAGAGAACAAGGGATTTATACTGAATGAAAGAGAGAGAGAGAGAGAACAAGGGATTTATACTGAATGAAAGAGAGAGAGAGAGAACAAGGGATTTATACTGAATGAAAGAGAGAGAGAGAGAGAACAAGGGATTTATACTGAATGAAAGGGAGAGAGAGAACAAGGGATTTATACTGAATGAAAGAGAGAGAGAGAACAAGGGATTTATACTGAATGAAAGAGAGAGAGAGAACAAGGGATTTATACTGAATGAAAGAGAGAGAGAGAACAAGGGATTTATATTGAATGAAAGAGAGAGAGAGAACAAGGGATTTATTCTGAATGAAAGAGAGAGAGAACAAGGGATTTATATTGAATGAAAGGGAGAGAGAACAAGGGATTTATACTGAATGAAAGAGAGAGAGAACAAGGGATTTATATTGAATGAAAGAGAGAGAGAGAACAAGGGATTTATACTGAATGAAAGAGAGAGAGAACAAGGGATTTATATTGAATGAAAGGGAGAGAGAGAACAAGGGATTTATACTGAATGAAAGAGAGAGAGAGAACAAGGGATTTATACTGAATGAAAGAGAGAGAGAACAAGGGATTTATACTGAATGAAAGGGAGAGAGAGAACAAGGGATTTATATTGAATGAAAGAGAGAGAGAGAACAAGGGATTTATACTGAATGAAAGAGAGAGAGAGAGAGAACAAGGGATTTATACTGAATGAAAGGGAGAGAGAGAATAAGGGATTTATACTGAATGAAAGAGAGAGAGAGAGAGAACAAGGGATTTATACTGAATGAAAGAGAGAGAGAACAAGGGATTTATACTGAATGAAAGGGAGAGAGAGAGAACAAGGGATTTATACTGAATGAAAGAGAGAGAGAGAGAGAGAACAAGGGATTTATACTGAATGAAAGAGAGAGAGAACAAGGGATTTATACTGAATGAAAGGGAGAGAGAGAATAAGGGATTTATACTGAATGAAAGAGAGAGAGAGAGAGAACAAGGGATTTATACTGAATGAAAGAGAGAGAGAACAAGGGATTTATACTGAATGAAAGGGAGAGAGAGAGAACAAGGGATTTATACTGAATGAAAGGGAGAGAGAGAGAACAAGGGATTTATACTGAATGAAAGAGAGAGAGAGAATAAGGGATTTATACTGAATGAAAGGGAGAGAGAACAAGGGATTTATACTGAATGAAAGAGAGAGAACAAGGGATTTATACTGAATGAAAGAGAGAGAGAGAACAAGGGATTTATACTGAATGAAAGAGAGAGAGAACAAGGGATTTATACTGAATGAAAGAGAGAGAGAGAATAAGGGATTTATACTGAATGAAAGTGAGAGAGAACAAGGGATTTATACTGACTGAAAGAGAGAGAACAAGGGATTTATACTGAATGAAAGAGAGAGAGAACAAGGGATTTATACTGAATGAAAGAGAGAGAGAGAATAAGGGATTTATACTGAATGAAAGGGAGAGAGAACAAGGGATTTATACTGAATGAAAGAGAGAGAACAAGGGATTTATACTGAATGAAAGAGAGAGAGAGAGAGAACAAGGGATTTATACTGAATGAAAGAGAGAGAGAACAAGGGATTTATACTGAATGAAAGGGAGAGAGAGAGAACAAGGGATTTATACTGAATGAAAGGGAGAGAGAGAGAACAAGGGATTTATACTGAATGAAAGGGAGAGAGAGAGAACAAGGGATTTATACTGAATGAAAGAGAGAGAGAGAATAAGGGATTTATACTGAATGAAAGGGAGAGAGAACAAGGGATTTATACTGAATGAAAGAGAGAGAACAAGGGATTTATACTGAATGAAAGGGAGAGAGAGAGAACAAGGGATTTATACTGAATGAAAGAGAGAGAGAACAAGGGATTTATACTGAATGAAAGGGAGAGAGAGAGAACAAGGGATTTATACTGAATGAAAGGGAGAGAGAGAACAAGAGATTTATACTGAATGAAAGGGAGAGAGAGAATAAGGGATTTATACTGAATGAAAGAGAGAGAGAGAACAAGGGATTTATACTGAATGAAAGAGAGAGAGAGAACAAGGGATTTATACTGAATGAAAGAGAGAGAGAGAGAACAAGGGATTTATACTGAATGAAAGGGAGAGAGAGAACAAGGGATTTATACTGAATGAAAGAGAGAGAGAGAGAGAACAAGGGATTTATACTGAATGAAAGAGAGAGAGAGAGAGAACAAGGGATTTATACTGAATGAAAGAGAGAGAGAGAGAACAAGGGATTTATACTGAATGAAAGAGAGAGAGAACAAGGGATTTATACTGAATGAAAGGGAGAGAGAGAGAACAAGAGATTTATACTGAATGAAAGGGAGAGAGAGAGAACAAGGGATTTATACTGAATGAAAGAGAGAGAAAACAAGGGATTTATACTGAATGAAAGAGAGAGAGAACAAGGGATTTATACTGAATGAAAGAGAGAGAGAGAGAACAAGGGATTTATACTGAATGAAAGAGAGAGAGAGAGAACAAGGGATTTATACTGAATGAAAGGGAGAGGAGAGAGAGAAGGAATTTAACGTGAGTGAAAGAGAGGCATAGATGTATAATAGTGAGATAAGCCCCTCCCCCCACTAGTGTGATCGACTAGTGGCCGCTCCAGGTACTGCAGCTCCGGAAGCTTTGTCCACAAAACTAATAAACCTGCAGCTGAACCCAAGAAGTTGTTTTCAGTGGTCTGTGCTCATTGGCTCAAGGGCCCAAAAATACATTTCTCTTCCGCATTTACTTCCTCAATCGGGACAAGCTCTTCTCTCCCGTCTGACGTCTGTAATGTGCTCGGCGTGGAGAGATTGGACCAATCAGAGCACGAGCTGCTAGCACGGAGCGAGCGCGGGCTCAGAGCGGTGTGAGCCTGCCTGGTTTAGTCTGGGTCCAGTCCGGGTTCAGTCCTGGTATAGTCCTGGTTTAGTCTGGGTCCAGTCCGGGTTCAGTCCTGGTATAGTCCCGGTTTAGTCTGGGTCCAGTCCGGGTTCAGTCCTGGTATAGTCCTGGTTTAGTCTGGGTCCAGTCCGGGTTCAGTCCTGGTATAGTCCCGGTTTAGTCTGGGTCCAGTCCGGGTTCAGTCCTGGTATAGTCCTGGTTTAGTCTGGGTCCAGTCCGGGTTCAGTCCTGGTATAGTCCCGGTTTAGTCTGGGTCCAGTCCGGGTTCAGTCCTGGTATAGTCCCGGTTTAGTCTGGGTCCAGTCCGGGTTCAGTCCGGGTATAGTCCTGGTTTAGTCTGGGTCCAGTCCGGGTTCAGTCCTGGTATAGTCCTGGTTTAGTCTGGGTCCAGTCCGGGTTCAGTCCTGGTATAGTCCTGGTTTAGTCTGGGTCCAGTCCGGGTTCAGTCCTGGTATAGTCCTGGTTTAGTCTGGGTCCAGTCCGGTTCAGTCCTGGTATAGTCCTGGTTTAGTCTGGGTCCAGTCCGGGTTCAGTCCTGGTATAGTCCTGGTTTAGTCTGGGTCCAGTCCGGGTTCAGTCCTGGTATAGTCCTGGTTTAGTCTGGGTCCAGTCTGGGTTCAGTCCAGGTATAGTCCTGGTTTAGTCTGGGTCCAGTCTGGGTTCAGTCCAGGTATAGTCCTGGTTTAGTCTGGGTCTAGTCCGGGTTCAGACCTGGTATAGTCCTGGTTTAGTCTGGGTCTAGTCCGGGTTCAGTCCTGGTATAGTCCTGGTTTAGTCTGGGTCTAGTCCGGGTTCAGTCCTGGTATAGTCCCGGTTTAGTCTGGGTCCAGTCCGGGTTCAGTCCTGGTATAGTCCCGGTTTAGTCTGGGTCCAGTCCGGGTTCAGTCCTGGTATAGTCCCGGTTTAGTCTGGGTCTAGTCCGGGTTCAGTCCTGGTATAGTCCCGGTTTAGTCTGGGTCCAGTCCGGGTTCAGTCCTGGTATAGTCCCGGTTTAGTCTGGGTCCAGTCCGGGTTCAGTCCTGGTATAGTCCCGGTTTAGTCTGGGTCCAGTCCGGGTTCAGTCCTGGTATAGTCCTGGTTTAGTCTGGGTCCAGTCCGGGTTCAGTCCTGGTATAGTCCCGGTTTAGTCTGGGTCCAGTCCGGGTTCAGTCCTGGTATAGTCCTGGTTTAGTCTGGGTCCAGTCCGGGTTCAGTCCGGGTATAGTCCTGGTTTAGTCTGGGTCCAGTCCGGGTTCAGTCCTGGTATAGTCCTGGTTTAGTCTGGGTCCAGTCCGGGTTCAGTCCTGGTATAGTCCTGGTTTAGTCTGGGTCCAGTCCGGGTTCAGTCCTGGTATAGTCCTGGTTTAGTCTGGGTCTAGTCCGGGTTCAGACCTGGTATAGTCCTGGTTTAGTCTGGGTCCAGTCCGGGTTCAGTCCTGGTATAGTCCTGGTTTAGTCTGGGTCCAGTCCGGGTTCAGACCTGGTATAGTCCTGGTTTAGTCTGGGTCTAGTCCGGGTTCAGACCTGGTATAGTCCTGGTTTAGTCTGGGTCCAGTCCAGGTTCAGTCCTGGTATAGTCCTGGTTTAGTCTGGGTCCAGTCCGGGTTCAGTCCTGGTATAGTCCCGGTTTAGTCTGGGTCCAGTCCGGGTTCAGTCCTGGTATAGTCCCGGTTTAGTCTGGGTCCAGTCCGGGTTCAGTCCTGGTATAGTCCCGGTTTAGTCTGGGTCCAGTCCGGGTTCAGTCCTGGTATAGTCCTGGTTTAGTCTGGGTCCAGTCCGGGTTCAGTCCTGGTATAGTCCTGGTTTACAAATTGGGGGAAACCCAGTCAGACACAGGGAGAACATGCAACCTCCACTTTAATTTTCCTGTCACCTATCTCCAGGGAGATGTTTTTACACTGCCTGAAATGTTCCACAGTATGGCATTAAACATATCTATCTGTACAGTAAGAATCCATGTTTCCCAAGTCATTTTTGGAACAATGTAAATGCCTGTAATGGAACAAATGCAACATCAGTCACCTCACTGTCACATTGCAATGACATCTCTATGGTGACAAGCACCTGAAAAGTCCCAGAGTGCAGCTTTAGGTAAGTGCATGTGTGTTACCTAAAAGCAGCGAGATACTCTGCATCGCCCATAGGGGGGTCCAGTCCTCCACTCCAGGCCACGTTCACATTAAAGCCCTCTCCTGCTCCTGCCCCAACCTGCAACACAAGACACATGCACTGAGTCCTGCTTTAGTCTGGTTTAGTCTGGTTTAGTCCTGGTTTAGTCCTGGTTTAGTCCTGGTTTAGTCCTGGTGTAGTCCTGGTTTGGTTCTAGTTTGGACCTGGTATAGTCTTGGTTTAGTCTTGGTGTAGTCCTGGTTTAGTCCTAGTTTGGTCCTGGTATAGTCTTGGTTTACTCCTGATTTAGCCTTGGTCTAGGCCTAGTTTAGTCCTGGTTTAGTCCTGGTTTAGATTTAGGTTAGTCTTGGTTTAGTCCCTTAAGTTTCTTAAGGATAAACTTAATCTCAGAGTTCGTTATGGTGTCTGTATGGTGCACCTACATCTATAGGTGCTTCCACATGGTTAGTTATGGTGTCTGTATGGTGCACCTACATCTATAGGTGCTTCCACATGGTTAGTTATGGTGTCTATATGGTGCACCTACATCTATAGGTGCTTCCACATGGTTAATTATGGTGTCTATATGATGCACCTACATCTATAGGTGCTTCCACATGGTTAGTTATGGTGTCTGTATGGTGTACCTACATCTATAGGTGCTTCCACATGGTTAGTTATGGTGTCTGTATGGTGCACCTACATCTATAGGTGCTTCCACATGGTTAGTTATGGTGTCTATATGGTGCACCTACATCTATAGGTGCTTCCACATGGTTAATTATGGTGTCTATATGATGCACCTACATCTATAGGTGCTTCCACATGGTTAGTTATGGTGTCTATATGATGCACCTACATCTATAGGTGCTTCCACATGGTTAGTTATGGTGTCTATATGGTGCACCTACATCTATAGGTGCTTCCACATGGTTAGTTATGGTGTCTATATGGTGCACCTACATCTATAGGTGCTTCCACATGGTTAGTTATGGTGTCTATATGGTGCACCTACATCTATAGGTGCTTCCACATGGTTAGTTATGGTGTCTATATGGTGCACCTACATCTATAGGTGCTTCCACATGGTTAGTTATGGTGTCTATATGGTGTACCTACATCTATAGGTGCTTCCACATGGTTAATTATGGTGTCTATATGGTGCACCTACATCTATAGGTGCTTCCACATGGTTAGTTATGGTGTCTATATGGTGTACCTACATCTATAGGTGCTTCCACATGGTTAGTTATGGTGTCTATATGGTGCACCTACATCTATAGGTGCTTCCACATGGTTAATTATGGTGTCTATATGATGCACCTACATCTATAGGTGCTTCCACAGGGTTAGTTATGGTGTCTATATGGTGCACCTACATCTATAGGTGCTTCCACATGGTTAGTTATGGTGTCTATATGGTGCACCTACATCTATAGGTGCTTCCACATGGTTAATTATGGTGTCTATATTGTGTACCTACATCTAAAGGTGCTTCCACATGGTTAGTTATGGTGTCTATATGGTGTACCTACATCTATAGGTGCTTCCACATGGTTAGTTATGGTGTCTATATGGTGTACCTACATCTATAGGTGCTTCCACATGGTTAATTATGGTGTCTATATGGTGAACCTACATCTATAGGTGCTTCCACATGGTTAGTTATGGTGTCTATATGGTGAACCTACATCTATAGGTGCTTCCACATGGTTAGTTATGGTGTCTATATGGTGTACCTACATCTATAGGTGCTTCCACATGGTTAGTTATGGTGTCTATATGGTGTACCTACATCTATAGGTGCTTCCACATGGTTAATTATGGTGTCTATATGATGCACCTACATCTATAGGTGCTTCCACATGGTTAGTTATGGTGTCTATATTGTGTACCTACATCTAAAGGTGCTTCCACATGGTTAGTTATGGTGTCTATATGGTGTACCTACATCTATAGGTGCTTCCACATGGTTAATTATGGTGTCTATATGATGCACCTACATCTATAGGTGCTTCCACATGGTTAGTTATGGTGTCTATATGATGCACCTACATCTATAGGTGCTTCCACATGGTTAGTTATGGTGTCTATATGGTGCACCTACATCTATAGGTGCTTCCACATGGTTAGTTATGGTGTCTATATGATGCACCTACATCTATAGGTGCTTCCACATGGTTAGTTATGGTGTCTATATGGTGCACCTACATCTATAGGTGCTTCCACATGGTTAGTTATGGTGTCTATATGGTGCACCTACATCTATAGGTGCTTCCACATGGTTAGTTATGGTGTCTATATGGTGTACCTACATCTATAGGTGCTTCCACATGGTTAGTTATGGTGTCTATATGGTGCACCTACATCTATAGGTGCTTCCACATGGTTAGTTATGGTGTCTATATGGTGTACCTACATCTATAGGTGCTTCCACATGGTTAATTATGGTGTCTATATGATGCACCTACATCTATAGGTGCTTCCACATGGTTAGTTATGGTGTCTATATGATGCACCTACATCTATAGGTGCTTCCACATGGTTAGTTATGGTGTCTATATGGTGCACCTACATCTATAGGTGCTTCCACATGGTTAGTTATGGTGTCTATATGGTGCACCTACATCTATAGGTACTTCCACATGGTTAGTTATGGTGTCTATATGGTGCACCTACATCTATAGGTGCTTCCACATGGTTAATTATGGTGTCTATATGGTGAACCTACATCTATAGGTGCTTCCACATGGTTAGTTATGGTGTCTATATGGTGTACCTACATCTATAGGTGCTTCCACATGGTTAGTTATGGTGTCTATATGGTGTACCTACATCTATAGGTGCTTCCACATGGTTAATTATGGTGTCTATATGGTGAACCTACATCTATAGGTGCTTCCACATGGTTAGTTATGGTGTCTATATGGTGTACCTACATCTATAGGTGCTTCCACATGGTTAGTTATGGTGTCTATATGGTGTACCTACATCTATAGGTGCTTCCACATGGTTAATTATGGTGTCTATATGGTGAACCTACATCTATAGGTGCTTCCACATGGTTAGTTATGGTGTCTATATGGTGAACCTACATCTATAGGTGCTTCCACATGGTTAGTTATGGTGTCTATATGGTGTACCTACATCTATAGGTGCTTCCACATGGTTAGTTATGGTGTCTATATGGTGTACCTACATCTATAGGTGCTTCCACATGGTTAATTATGGTGTCTATATGATGCACCTACATCTATAGGTGCTTCCACATGGTTAGTTATGGTGTCTATATTGTGTACCTACATCTAAAGGTGCTTCCACATGGTTAGTTATGGTGTCTATATGGTGTACCTACATCTATAGGTGCTTCCACATGGTTAATTATGGTGTCTATATGATGCACCTACATCTATAGGTGCTTCCACATGGTTAGTTATGGTGTCTATATGATGCACCTACATCTATAGGTGCTTCCACATGGTTAGTTATGGTGTCTATATGGTGCACCTACATCTATAGGTGCTTCCACATGGTTAGTTATGGTGTCTATATGATGCACCTACATCTATAGGTGCTTCCACATGGTTAGTTATGGTGTCTATATGGTGCACCTACATCTATAGGTGCTTCCACATGGTTAGTTATGGTGTCTATATGGTGCACCTACATCTATAGAGTGCTTCCACATGGTTAGTTATGGTGTCTATATGGTGTACCTACATCTATAGGTGCTTCCACATGGTTAGTTATGGTGTCTATATGGTGCACCTACATCTATAGGTGCTTCCACATGGTTAGTTATGGTGTCTATATGGTGTACCTACATCTATAGGTGCTTCCACATGGTTAATTATGGTGTCTATATGATGCACCTACATCTATAGGTGCTTCCACATGGTTAGTTATGGTGTCTATATGATGCACCTACATCTATAGGTGCTTCCACATGGTTAGTTATGGTGTCTATATGGTGCACCTACATCTATAGGTGCTTCCACATGGTTAGTTATGGTGTCTATATGGTGCACCTACATCTATAGGTACTTCCACATGGTTAGTTATGGTGTCTATATGGTGCACCTACATCTATAGGTGCTTCCACATGGTTAATTATGGTGTCTATATGGTGAACCTACATCTATAGGTGCTTCCACATGGTTAGTTATGGTGTCTATATGGTGTACCTACATCTATAGGTGCTTCCACATGGTTAGTTATGGTGTCTATATGGTGTACCTACATCTATAGGTGCTTCCACATGGTTAATTATGGTGTCTATATGGTGAACCTACATCTATAGGTGCTTCCACATGGTTAGTTATGGTGTCTATATGGTCCACCTACATCTATAGGTGCTTCCACATGGTTAGTTATGGTGTCTGTATGGTGCACCTACATCTATAGGTGCTTCCACATGGTTAGTTATGGTGTCTATATGGTGTACCTACATCTATAGGTGCTTCCACATGGTTAGTTATGGTGTCTGTATGGTGCACCTACATCTATAGGTGCTTCCACATGGTTAGTTATGGTGTCTATATGGTGTACCTACATCTATAGGTGCTTCCACATGGTTAGTTATGGTGTCTGTATGGTGTACCTACATCTATAGGTGCTTCCACATGGTTAGTTATGGTGTCTATATGGTGAACCTACATCTATAGGTGCTTCCACATGGTTAGTTATGGTGTCTATATGGTGTACCTACATCTATAGGTGCTTCCACATGGTTAGTTATGGTGTCTGTATGGTGCACCTACATCTATAGGTGCTTCCACATGGTTAGTTATGGTGTCTGTATGGTGCACCTACATCTATAGGTGCTTCCACATGGTTAGTTATGGTGTCTGTATGGTGTACCTACATCTATAGGTGCTTCCACATGGTTAGTTATGGTGTCTGTATGGTGTACCTACATCTATAGGTGCTTCCACATGGTTAGTTATGGTGTCTGTATGGTGTACCTACATCTATAGGTGCTTCCACATGGTTAGTTATGGTGTCTGTATGGTGTACCTACATCTATAGGTGCTTCCACATGGTTAGTTATGGTGTCTGTATGGTGTACCTACATCTATAGGTGCTTCCACATGGTTAGTTATGGTGTCTATATGGTGCACCTACATCTATAGGTGCTTCCACATGGTTAGTTATGGTGTCTATATGGTGTACCTACATCTATAGGTGCTTCCACATGGTTAGTTATGGTGTCTATATGGTGCACCTACATCTATAGGTGCTTCCACATGGTTAGTTATGTTGTCTGTATGGTGCACCTACATCTATAGGTGCTTCCACATGGTTAGTTATGGTGTCTGTATGGTGCACCTACATCTATAGGTGCTTCCACATGGTTAGTTATGGTGTCTGTATGGTGTACCTACATCTATAGGTGCTTCCACATGGTTAGTTATGGTGTCTGTATGGTGTACCTACATCTATAGGTGCTTCCACATGGTTAGTTATGGTGTCTATATGGTGCACCTACATCTATAGGTGCTTCCACATGGTTAGTTATGGTGTCTATATGGTGCACCTACATCTATAGGTGCTTCCACATGGTTAGTTATGGTGTCTATATGGTGTACCTACATCTATAGGTGCTTCCACATGGTTAGTTATGGTGTCTATATGGTGCACCTACATCTATAGGTGCTTCCACATGGTTAGTTATGGTGTCTATATGGTGCACCTACATCTATAGGTGCTTCCACATGGTTAGTTATGGTGTCTATATGGTGCACCTACATCTATAGGTGCTTCCACATGGTTAGTTATGGTGTCTATATGGTGCACCTACATCTATAGGTGCTTCCACATGGTTAGTTATGGTGTCTATATGGTGCACCTACATCTATAGGTGCTTCCACATGGTTAGTTATGGTGTCTATATGGTGTACCTACATCTATAGGTGCTTCCACATGGTTAGTTATGGTGTCTATATGGTGTACCTACATCTATAGGTGCTTCCACATGGTTAGTTATGGTGTCTATATGGTGTACCTACATCTATAGGTGCTTCCACATGGTTAGTTATGGTGTCTATATGGTGCACCTACATCTATAGGTGCTTCCACATGGTTAGTTCCAGTGAGAACATTACGTTTGTGATTCTATTAGAAAATCTTGCTTAATTTTCTCTATTTTACGTGTCAGTGAAGTTTATCATTTTACTGCCTGGTTGGACACAGGAAGTATATATGACATAATTGTTACCTAGCAACCAGAATGTGACACAATAGTTCTGATTAGACTAATAAACAAACACACTTTTATTTAGTTTAATGAAGGTGTAACATGTCAGAAGAAGTCCTTCATTGTCTATAAACTGTCTCCACATTCGATGGAGTTTTCCTGTTCATGACATAGGCAGAGGGATTTGGTTTTACCACTCAGACTTTCTGTACTTTTCTTCTTTTCACTGTCACTTAACTGATGTAAAACTATAAAAATATTCCCCATAGGTTCTATCCAGACCAACATGAAAAGCTGTGAGATGTCCTTTAACTCCTGATCCTCAGAGTTCAGACTGCAGATCCTCAGAGTTCAGACTGCTGATCCTCAGAGTTCAGACTGCAGATCCTCAGAGTTCAGACTGCTGATCCTCAGAGTTCAGACTGCAGATCCTCAGAGTTCAGACTGCAGATCCTCAGAGTTCAGACTGCTGATCCTCAGAGTTCAGACTGCAGATCCTCAGAGTTCAGACTGCAGATCCTCAGAGTTCAGACTGCAGATCCTCAGAGTTCAGACTGCTGATCCTCAGAGTTCAGACTGCAGATCCTCAGAGTTCAGACTGCAGATCCTCAGAGTTCAGACTGCAGATCCTCAGAGTTCAGACTGCTGATCCTCAGAGTTCAGACTGCAGATCCTCAGAGTTCAGACTGCAGATCCTCAGAGTTCAGACTGCAGATCCTCAGAGTTCAGACTGCAGATCCTCAGAGTTCAGACTGCTGATCCTCAGAGTTCAGACTGCAGATCCTCAGAGTTCAGACTGCAGATCCTCAGAGTTCAGACTGCAGATCCTCAGAGTTCAGACTGCAGATCCTCAGAGTTCAGACTGCAGATCCTCAGAGTTCAGACTGCAGATCCTCAGAGTTCAGACTGCAGATCCTCAGAGTTCAGACTGCAGATCCTCAGAGTTCAGACTGCAGATCCTCAGAGTTCAGACTGCAGATCCTCAGAGTTCAGACTGCTGATCCTCAGAGTTCAGACTGCAGATCCTCAGAGTTCAGACTGCTGATCCTCAGAGTTCAGACTGCAGATCCTCAGAGTTCAGACTGCTGATCCTCAGAGTTCAGACTGCAGATCCTCAGAGTTCAGACTGCAGATCCTCAGAGTTCAGACTGCTGATCCTCAGAGTTCAGACTGCAGATCCTCAGAGTTCAGACTGCAGATCCTCAGAGTTCAGACTGCTGATCCTCAGAGTTCAGACTGCAGATCCTCAGAGTTCAGACTGCAGATCCTCAGAGTTCAGACTGCAGATCCTCAGAGTTCAGACTGCTGATCCTCAGAGTTCAGACTGCAGATCCTCAGAGTTCAGACTGCTGATCCTCAGAGTTCAGACTGCTGATCCTCAGAGTTCAGACTGCAGATCCTCAGAGTTCAGACTGCAGATCCTCAGAGTTCAGACTGCAGATCCTCAGAGTTCAGACTGCTGATCCTCAGAGTTCAGACTGCTGATCCTCAGAGTTCAGACTGCAGATCCTCAGAGTTCAGACTGCAGATCCTCGATCCTCAGAGTTCAGACTGCAGATCCTCAGAGTTCAGACTGCAGATCCTCAGAGTTCAGACTGCAGATCCTCAGAGTTCAGACTGCAGATCCTCAGAGTTCAGACTGCAGATCCTCAGAGTTCAGACTGCTGATCCTCAGAGTTCAGACTGCAGATCCTCAGAGTTCAGACTGCAGATCCTCGATCCTCAGAGTTCAGACTGCAGATCCTCAGAGTTCAGACTGCAGATCCTCAGAGTTCAGACTGCAGATCCTCAGAGTTCAGACTGCAGATCCTCAGAGTTCAGACTGCTGATCCTCAGAGTTCAGACTGCTGATCCTCAGAGTTCAGACTGCTGATCCTCAGAGTTCAGACTGCTGATCCTCAGAGTTCAGACTGCAGATCCTCAGAGTTCAGACTGCTGATCCTCAGAGTTCAGACTGCAGATCCTCAGAGTTCAGACTGCTGATCCTCAGAGTTCAGACTGCTGATCCTCAGAGTTCAGACTGCAGATCCTCAGAGTTCAGACTGCTGATCCTCAGAGTTCAGACTGCTGATCCTCAGAGTTCAGACTGCTGATCCTCAGAGTTCAGACTGCTGATCCTCAGAGTTCAGACTGCAGATCCTCAGAGTTCAGACTGCAGATCCTCAGAGTTCAGACTGCTGATCCTCAGAGTTCAGACTGCAGATCCTCAGAGTTCAGACTGCAGATCCTCAGAGTTCAGACTGCAGATCCTCAGAGTTCAGACTGCTGATCCTCAGAGTTCAGACTGCAGATCCTCAGAGTTCAGACTGCTGATCCTCAGAGTTCAGACTGCAGATCCTCAGAGTTCAAACTGCTGATCCTCAGAGTTCAGACTGCAGATCCTCAGAGTTCAGACTGCAGATCCTCAGAGTTCAGACTGCAGATCCTCAGAGTTCAGACTGCAGATCCTCAGAGTTCAGACTGCAGATCCTCAGAGTTCAGACTGCAGATCCTCAGAGTTCAGACTGCAGATCCTCAGAGTTCAGACTGCTGATCCTCAGAGTTCAGACTGCAGATCCTCAGAGTTCAGACTGCAGATCCTCAGAGTTCAGACTGCTGATCCTCAGAGTTCAGACTGCAGATCCTCAGAGTTCAGACTGCAGATCCTCAGAGTTCAGACTGCTGATCCTCAGAGTTCAGACTGCTGATCCTCAGAGTTCAGACTGCAGATCCTCAGAGTTCAGACTGCAGATCCTCAGAGTTCAGACTGCAGATCCTCAGAGTTCAGACTGCTGATCCTCAGAGTTCAGAGTTCAGACTGCAGATCCTCAGAGTTCAGACTGCAGATCCTCAGAGTTCAGACTGCAGATCCTCAGAGTTCAGACTGCAGATCCTCAGAGTTCAGACTGCTGATCCTCAGAGTTCAGACTGCTGATCCTCAGAGTTCAGACTGCAGATCCTCAGAGTTCAGACTGCAGATCCTCAGAGTTCAGACTGCAGATCCTCAGAGTTCAGACTGCTGATCCTCAGAGTTCAGACTGCTGATCCTCAGAGTTCAGACTGCAGATCCTCAGAGTTCAGACTGCAGATCCTCAGAGTTCAGACTGCAGATCCTCAGAGTTCAGACTGCAGATCCTCAGAGTTCAGACTGCAGATCCTCAGAGTTCAGACTGCAGATCCTCAGAGTTCAGACTGCAGATCCTCAGAGTTCAGACTGCAGATCCTCAGAGTTCAGACTGCAGATCCTCAGAGTTCAGACTGCAGATCCTCAGAGTTCAGACTGCTCTTAGTCCCCCTCAGCCTCATGGTTTTAATCAAGGAAAGATTATGAACCCCACACTCTGTCATCTGTCACAGATCTGATCATAAATCTGTCTCACACTCTTCACTCTCTTTCTCTGTCTCTCAACGTTTACCCTGACCCTCCTTCTCTCTCTGCCTCTCTGTGTCTCTGCCTCTCTGTGTCTCTGCCTCTCTCTGTGTCTCTGCCTCTCTGTGTCTCTGTCTCCCTCTCTGCCTCTCAGTGTCTCTCTCTGTGTCTCTGCCTCTCTCTGTGTGTCTGCCTCTCTCTGTGTCTCTGTCTCTGTGTCTCTGTCTCCCTCTTTCTGTCTCCCTCTGCCTCTCGGTGTCTCTCTCTGTGTCTCTGTCTCCCTCTTTCTGTCTCCCTCTGCCTCTCTGTGTCTCTCTCTGTGTCTCTGTCTCTGTGTCTCTGTCTCCCTCTTTCTGTCTCCCTCTGCCTCTCTGTGTCTCTCTCTGTGTCTCTGTCTCTCTGTCTCCCTCTTTCTGTCTCCCTCTGCCTCTCTGTGTCTCTCTCTGTGTCTCTGTCTCTGTGTCTCTGTCTCCCTCTTTCTGTCTCCCTCTGCCTCTCGGTGTCTCTCTCTGTGTCTCTGTCTCTGTGTCTCTGTCTCCCTCTTTCTGTCTCCCTCTGCCTCTCGGTGTCTCTCTCTGTGTCTCTGTCTCTGTGTCTCTGTCTCCCTCTTTCTGTCTCCCTCTGCCTCTCGGTGTCTCTCTCTGTGTCTCTGTCTCCCTCTTTCTGTCTCCCTCTGCCTCTCGGTGTCTCTCTCTGTGTCTCTGCCTCTCTCTGTGTGTCTGCCTCTCTCTGTGTCTCTCTCTCTGTGTCTCTGTCTCCCTCTTTCTGTCTCCCTCTGCCTCTCGGTGTCTCTCTCTGTGTCTCTGTCTCTGTGTCTCTGTCTCCCTCTTTCTGTCTCCCTCTGCCTCTCGGTGTCTCTCTCTGTGTCTCTGTCTCTGTGTCTCTGTCTCCCTCTTTCTGTCTCCCTCTGCCTCTCGGTGTCTCTCTCTGTGTCTCTGTCTCTGTGTCTCTGTCTCCCTCTTTCTGTCTCCCTCTGCCTCTCGGTGTCTCTCTCTGTGTCTCTGCCTCTCTCTGTGTGTCTGTCTCTCTCTTTCTGAGTATCTGTCTCTGCCTCTCTCTGTGTCTCTGTCTCTGTATCTCTGCCTCTCTCTGTGTCTCTGTCTCTCTCTTTCTGTCTCTCTCTGCCTCTCTGTGTCTCTGTCTCGCTCTTTCTGTCTCTCTCTGCCTCTCTGTGTCTCTGTCTCCCTCTTTCTGTCTCTCTCTGCCTCTCTCTGTGTCTCTGTGTCTCTGCCTCTCTCTGTGTCTCTGTGTCTCTGCCTCTCTCTGTGTCTCTGTCTCTGTGTCTCTGCCTCTCTCTGTGTCTCTGTCTCTCTCCATGTCTCTCTGTCTCCCTCTTTCTGTGTCTCTGTCTCTCTCTTTCTGAGTATCTGTCTCTGCTTCTCTCTGTGTCTCTGTCTCTGTGTCTCTGCCTCTCTCTGTGTCTCTGTCTCTCTCTGTGTCTCTGCCTCTCTCTGTCTCTCTGTCTCTCTCTGTGTCTCTCTGTCTCTCTCTGTCTATGTCTCCCTCTTTCTGTGTATCTGTCTCTGCCTCTCTCTGTGTCTCTGCCTCTCTCTGTCTCTCTGTCTCTCTCTGTGTCTCTCTGTCTCTCTCTGTCTATGTCTCCCTCTTTCTGTGTATCTGTCTCTGCCTCTCTCTGTGTCTCTGTCTCTGTGTCTCTGCCTCTCTCTGTGTCTCTCTCTTTCTGTCACTCTCTGCCTACTCTGTGTCTCTGTCTCCCTCTTTCTGTCTCTCGCTGCCTCTTGGTGTCTCTCTCTGTGTCTCTCTGTGTCTGTCTCCCTCTTTCTGAGTATCTGTCTCTGCCTCTCTCTGTGTCTCTCTCTCTGTGTCTCTGCTTCTCTCTGTGTCTCTGTCTCTCTCTGTGTCTCTGTCTCTCTCTGCGTCTCTCTCTGTGTCTCTGTCTCTCTCTGTGTCTCTCTGTGTCTCTCTGTGTCCCTCTGTCTCCCTCTCTCTGGGTATCTGCCTCTCTCTGTGTCTCTGTCTCTCTCTGTGTCTCTGTCTCTCTCTGTGTATCTGCCTCTCTCTGTGTATCTGCCTCTCTCTGTGTCTCTGTCTCTCTCTGTGTCTCTGTCTCTCTCTACGTCTCTCTCTGTGTCTCTGTCTCTCTCTGTGTCTCTCTGTGTTCCTCTGTCTCCCTCTCTCTGTGTATCTGCCTCTCTCTGTGTCTCTGTCTCTCTCTGTGTCTCTCTGTCTCTGTCTCCCTCTTTCTGTGTATCTGCCTCTCTGTGTGTATCTGCCTCTCTCTCTGTGTCTCTGTCTCTCTCTGTGTCTCTGCCTCTCTCTGTGTCTCTGTCTCTCTCTGTGTCTCTGCCTCTCTCTGTCTGCCTCTCTCTGTGTCTCTGTCTCCCTCTTTCTGTGTATCTGTCTCTGCCTCTCTCTGTGTCTCTGTCTCTGCATCTCTCTGTGTCTCTGTCTCTCTCTGTGTCTCTGTCTCTCTCTGTGTCTCTGTCTCTCTCTGTGTCTCTCTCTTTCTGTCTCTCTCTGTCTGCCTCTCTCTGTGTCTCTGTCTCCCTCTTTCTGTGTGTCTGTCTCTGTCTCTCTCTGTCTCTCTGTCTCTCTCTGTGTCTCTCTGTCTCTCTCTGTCTATGTCTCCCTCTTTCTGTGTATCTGTCTCTGTCTCTCTCTGTCTCTCTCTGTCTCTGCCTCTCTCTCTGTCTCTGTCTCTCTCTGTGTCTCTCTGTCTCTCTCTGTCTCTGCCTCTCTCTCTGTCTCTGTCTCTCTCTGTGTCTCTCTGTCTCTCTCTGTCTCTGTCTCCCTCTTTCTGTGTCTCTCTGTCTCTGTCCCTCTCTGTGTCTTTCTTTTTTCCTCTCATAAATCACACTTAAACAGAAACAAACCCATATATCCCATATAGTCCAGTGTTTCTCAACCTGGGGTACGCAGTCACAGGGTGAGGAGGTCACAGGGTGAGGAGGTCACAGGGTGAGGAGGTCACAGGGTGAGGAGGTCACAGGGTGAGGAGGTCACAGGGTGAGGAGGTCACAGGGTGAGGAGCACATTTATATTGAGTCGATTTAACAAATAAATGTGATGTTTAAAGGGCACAGACGCCTCATGACCTCACTCAGAGTATTTGGATGATTTACTGCATGTTTGAGTCATCCTGTATTGTCCTGCATTTGAGACTTGCATTTGAGTGCTCAGAAAATGTTTGTTTTCACCTACCCCCTATCTCCAGCTCCTTTTCTGTATGTATGTTCAGATTTGTAAATTCAGACTGTGGGTCTGACATGTTCAACATGTTGAGCCATTTCTGAAGAAAACACACATGGGAATGTCACAGGTGGAGATGTTCCACCATGTCCTGATCTCTGGTCAGGTTCTGGTCCTCCCATAAGCAGCTCAAATACATACAGCATCTAACAAAATATAAGAACTACAAGGAAGCATTTCATTTAACTTCACTTTAAAGGTGCACTGTGTAACTTTTTGGTTGGGGGTCTGGCACCTGCCTGTTTCTATGGAGATGTAATTTCTTTGCCTGGAATGTTCCACAGTATGACATTAAACAGCTTTACCTTTTTGAGCGTGTGTGAGATTATCAACAAGAGTCAAGAGTCAAAGAGTGTGAAATGAAGCAGAGAAAAGCGCTGACAAACTCTCTATAGGGACTATCTTCCTCCTCACAAACACACCTGGAATTGTGTTTTGTTTCAGTTGAGTTCTTCTCAACACTCTGTTCCACCTTGTGATGTCATGTGGTAATACAAGAAGTGCTCCACTCTGTTTTTAAACTCCATACACTTCACTACAATCATGTGGATGATTTCAGTCCTGGAATTGAAAATCTCTACTAAACAAAAGCTAAAAGTAGCCATTAAATTGAAAAGTACCACTACATGACATCACAAGGTGGAACAGACCATTTGGAGCTTTGGAGATGCAGACAGACTGACAATAAAGCTCAAACATGTGTGAATGAAACAGAACACAACTCCAGATCTATTCTGAGGAGGTAATAACACGCTTTAAAGCTCACAAGAGTCAGTTTTGTGTAATATTTAAACATTTCATTCTCTCAGATCTAATCATTTTTCTCCTCTCTCTGTCTTCTCTTCCTCTCTCACCCCTTCTTCTCTATCTATCTCTCTTTCTCTCTCCCCCTCCTCTGTCTTTTCTCTGAGGCGCTGAGTTTGGCATCCTGCTGCACTTCTCTTTTTAGCCCACACCTCCCCGTGCGAGTCGGGATCTTGGACCGGCCAAAGTCCTGGATCTCAGCCGGTCTCTTTGTAGTTCTGACAGGCTCCGCCCCTCCATCACTCAGACTGTCAGGAGCAGGGTTCAAAAGAGGGTTTGACTGACAGATGCTGGCAGGTGAGATGGAAGGATGTGAGAGGGAGAGAGAGGGAGGGTAGGGAGGAGGAGAAAGAGGGGGGCAAGAGAGAGGAGAGGGAGGAAGGTGGAGAGAGAGATGAGAGACAAAGGAGAGGGGAATGAAAAGAGAGAGAAGTGGAGTCAAAAAGAAGTGGGAGGAGGAGAGGGGGGATGAGGGAGAGACTGGAGAGAAAGAGGGAGAGAGAAGGGGGTAAAAATAAGAGGGAGAAACAGATGAAAAGGACAAACAGGGAGAAAGAAAGATGGGCGAGTGAGAAAGAGGAGGAGAGAAAGGGGGAAAGAAGAGCGAGGAGGAATAGTGGAGAGAGTTGGCAGGGGAGATGAAGGATAGATGGAAGAGAGAAGGAAAGAGGGGTTAGAGAAAGAGGGGAGGATAAAAAGAAGGGAAGGGAGAGGCAGGGCAAAGAGGAGAGAGGGATAAGCAGAAGTGAGGGATTAAGGACAGGAGAAAGAGAGGGAGGAAGTGAGAGTGAGAGGTGAAGGACAGGAGGGGGGAGAAGAGAGATAGGGAGGAAGTGAGAGTGAGGGGTGAAGGACATGAGAGAGTGGGAGGGAGAAGCAGGAGTGAGGGGTGAAGGACAGGAGAAAGAGAGGGAGGAAGTGAGAGTGAGGGGTGAAGGACAGGAGGGGGGAGAAGAGAGATAGGGAGGAAGTGAGAGTGAGGGGTGAAGGAGGAGAGGATTATGGGGCATATATCTGTGTGGACGCGATGTACGAGCAACAAACTGAAAGCACATGAGTCAGAGCCTCTGCACTGTTTCCCAATCGGGGGTCTGGGGTCCTCTGAGTCTCCCCATGCTAAATCACTCCCCCTTCAGAATGAGACCACACCACAGTCAGCGTGCATCTGCTATCATGAAACTGTATATTGTTCATACACTGCTCAAAAAAACACATCAGATCTCAATGTGAAAAAATATGTTGGATATGTATACAAATATGGACAGGGCGATAAATGGAAATAATATTTAGATTTTATAGACACCCTGAAAATTCAAGTGAAATGATGTTGTGGCAGGCTGTTCCCATTCTCAGTCTCTTGTGTGGCCTCACGTGCTTGTATAGATGTTTGATGTCATGCTCCTAATGAGACGACGATGGCGTCTTTTGAGATGTTCTCCCAGATCTGTGTAAGGGCATCAGTGAGCTCCTGTAGAGTCTGAGGAGCGACCTGGTGCCATCTGATGGGCTCAAACATAATGTCCCAGAGCTGTTCTATTGGGTTTAAGTCAAGTGATCGTGAGGTCCATTCAGTTGTATCAGTTCTTTCATCCTCCAGGTTCTGCTGCAGACTCCTGCCATATGAGGCCGGGCATTGTCGTGCATCAGGAGAAACCCAGGACATAATGCACCATCATAGGCTCTGACAGTGGGTTCAAGGATATCATCCCGATACCTAATGGTCGTCAGACTCGTTTTCCAGCCAGTAGAAGACTGTGGGGCCCTCTGTGGATATGACTCCCCAGACCATCACTGACCCACCACCAAACCGCTCATGTGAACCATGGTGCAGGCAGCAGAGCATTCTCCTCGTCTTCTCCAGACTCTTTCACGTCTGTCACAGGTGCTCAGGGTGAATCTGCTCTCATCTGTGAAAAGCACAGGGCACCAGCAGTGGAGCAATTCTGGTGTCGTCTAGCAAATGCCAATGGAGCTCTGGATGCTGGGCAGTGAGCACGGGGCCCACTACAGGACATGGTGCCCTCAAGCCACCCTCATGAAGTTTCTGATTGTTTGGGCAGAAACATTCACACCAGTGGCCTGCTGGAGGTCATTCTGTAGAGCACGGGTGGTGCCATTCCTCCCTGCACAAAGTAGCAGATATGGGTTCTGCTGATGGGTTGAGGACCTTCTGTCCAGCCGTCAAGTTTCTGCCTGTCTCCTGAAATGCCCTCGATGTTCCTGTCTCCTGAAATGCCCTCGATGTTCCTGTCTCCTGAAATGCCCTCGATGTTCCTGTCTCCTGAAATGCCCTCGATGTTCTGGACATTGTGCTGGGAGACGCATTGAATCTCCTTGCACATGTCATGCTGGAGAAGTTGGACAATCTGTGCAACTTCTGTGGAGTTAAGGGTCAGCCTCATACTCCCAATAGTGATAATCACTGCAGTTAAAGCAGCACTAGGAGAAAACCAGACCAAGAGGGAGAAACTTGAAATGACCTCCACATGCAAAACCATTCTTGTTTCAGGGGTTTCTCATTGGTGCCATTCTAGGGCACCTGTTGTTCATTTCCATTAAAAGAGGTGGCATCCTTTTGTTCCTAAGACATGTGCGTATTTGTATAGATATCCAACAGATTTGTTTTTTCAGACTGAGATCTGATGTGTTTTCAGTGTTCCTTTCATTTTTGAGCAGGGTATACTTATGGAGATGTGTTGTGTGGGAGCAGGGGTGATGTAGGCTTGTGGGTGGAGCATTGTGCAGAATCTTCCAGCTAACTGTAAGGAGTAGGGGTGCACCGAATATTCGGCAACCAAATATATTGCTGAATATTGAAAAACTGAAACTGAAAAAAAGCCACATTCAGGTTTCGGCGGAAGTCATGTCCTGTGATGTAATGAAGCAATCGGCATTTTTGGTTCACTGTGGGAGGATAATTTAAGTTTGGATTTTTATTTCCTACGAGGAGGACACAAATAGACAATGAGTAATAATGTGTATAATGCAGCTTTGTGCACATTTGTTTACGTTTTACAGAAACAAAACTTAAAACCACATGCCTCATTTGCATAAACTGAAAAAAAGTGCTTGCTCCTTGTGCCGCTGATGTGGTCAGCTTCTGGACTAAAGGACATGACTCAGTGGAATATGAGTGTTCTTTCTGTGACAGAGGGATGTAGTATGCACGGTGAGTCTGTTCTGTACTTCTATCGCGTTGGAGATGGTTCATGTTAAACTTTTCAGAGATTATACGTCTGCAAGTCATACGCACAGACCCTATATATGAATGGACATATGTTCTCTGTAGCATTTCATTGATTTTGCAAATGTAGCACACTATAGTCTTTTATACAGAGCGTACAGGTGAAAAAAAAAGTGCAGTGTTCTCCTCATTTTAGAGTCAGAAGGGTTTCGTGGCTCCGGGTGTTTTCTTTTCAATTGGAGACGCTCCAAAAGGCATTAACCTTAAAGGTATTTAAGGTTGCTGACCCTGGCCTAGTCTAATATGAATGAAAAACGTACTGGTACACTTACTGGAAAGGCTACTGGAATTTTTAAAGAATTTTAAATAAACATTTACTTTATTTTAAAAACATGTCTAAAATTTTATTCTAGGCTATTTATGCAATATTAAAAAAATAACTGTGAAAAACTTAACTGTATTTGATATTTGGTTTCGGTATTCAGCCAAGTGTTTAATTTTTATTCGGTTTTGGCTACAAATTTTCATTTTGGTGCATCCCTAGGAGGGTTTCAATAGGGCCTGGGAGAGATCACTAAATTTCTCAAACATGCACAACATCTCGATGACTCCATCACACTCATCTTTTTGTTCAACTCCCAAACAGGACCATAAAATTTGTATTTTTTTCTGTAGTTTTCAGACTGTCTTACTGTGTCTGCTAATGTGTGCATTGTGCTGAACATTCCACCATAGACATATATGCAGAAGTCCCCCTCTGTAGTTCTATAGTTTCTGTGTAAGCATCAGTAGGGGATGGGTGGAGCAGTGAGAAACAGGCTTTACAAACACATGAGACTGGATGGAATGCACTGTTACAATAGAGTGTGTCTGTAATGCCACGCTAGGGCACATTTACTGACTGTGAGTGCCACCTCGGAGCCTTTTACTACCCCTCTGACGTGACCGTTGCCCCCTGCTAGTTTTAATGGAGGTTTACCGCACCAGACCCGGCCTCACCACATCCAAAGGTACTGCGTTTTATGGGAAAGTGCTCTCTATCCTTCCATCATTACTGCAGGGGAAGAGGCGGAGGAGGAGGAGGTGGGGTGGGGGTAGTGGTGGGGGCGTTTGGGTGAGACCAGAGTCATTTCCTGTGTATTTCGATAAATGAGTAGACATCGCACATCCTGTTATGAAAATGTAACTTTGACCACATGTCGGTATTTGGAAACCAACTCAAAATGGACAAACAAAAGAACAGGAAACACCGTGAGGTATGGAAAGAATAAATATGACGTGCGGAGGAGATTTAAAGAAGAGGGTAAAAAGGTATGCCATATTTATTTGGGATAGTACTTTAAAGATGCACTATGGAACTTTTCTGGGCAAGGATCACCCACCTTTGTGTCTCCATGGATACTGCCTGGAAAACACATCCACATAGCTTCCATTGCGACTGTGGGAGACACTTGTATTGCACAAAAAATTGTGAAAAACATGCGTTCTCATAGGGAGTGGGTTCACCACCTTCTCCATGGAAATGCAAAAGTTTAATGCCTTACTGTGGAACATTACAGGAAAACCAATAACAAGCAAGCAGAAACCTCCACCAGAAAAGATACATAATAGAACTTTAATTGTACAGATATTATTACTAGTAATATAAGTACAGTAGTAGTAGCAGTAGTAGTCGTAGTAGTAGCAGCAACAGTAGTAATAGGAAGAGTAGCAGCAGTAGTAGTTGTTTTGTCGTAATAGTAGCTGTAGTAGCAGTAATAATAGTAGTAGTAGTAGTAGTAGTAGTAGAGGCAGCAGTAGTAGTAGTAGTAGCAGTAGTAGTATCAGTAGCAGTATTACTTCATCGGGGTGTCCGCTGCCGGGAAAAAAGGTTCCGTTGTCATAGCGATGCAGAGAGATGTAGAGCACCCTGGGGTCACTGTAGAAAGCGTCCTGGGTCCCGTTGCCATGGTGAACATCCTACACAGAAACACAGGAAAAAGTCAAACATCAAATGAAACACAGAGTGTGTCTTCATACACATCAGTATCCCGGTTATTAGCCATATCCTGGTTATGGCAGTATTCGGTATATGCTGTTTACACTGAGAAACTGGAATATCCCAGTGTACATGATCAAATGCAGTATCCCAGGATACTCATATCCCAGTGTACATGATCAAATGCAGTATCCAGGATACTCATATCCCAGTGTACATGATCAAATGCAGTATCCAGGATACTCATATCCCTGTGTACATGATCAAATGCAGTATCCCAGGATACTCATATCCCAGTGTACATGATCAAATGCAGTATCCAGGATACTCATATCCCAGTGTACATGATCAAATGCAGTATCCAGGATACTCATATCCCAGTGTACATGATCAAATGCAGTATCCAGGATACTCATATCCCAGTGTACATGATCAAATGCAGTATCCAGGATACTCATATCCCTGTGTACATTATCAAATGCAGTATCCCAGGATACTCATATCCCTGTGTACAAGTTCAAATGCAGTATCCAGGATACTCATATCCCTGTGTACATGATCAAATGCAGTATCCCAGGATACTCATATCCCTGTGTACAAGTTCAAATGCAGTATCCAGGATACTCATATCCCAGTGTACATGATCAAATGCAGTATCCAGGATACTCATATCCCTGTGTACATGATCAAATGCAGTATCCAGGATACTCATATCCCAGTGTACAAGATCAAATGCAGTATCCAGGATACTCATATCCCTGTGTACATGATCAAATGCAGTATCCAGGATACTCATATCCCAGTGTACATGATCAAATGCAGTATCCAGGATACTCATATCCCTGTGTACAAGTTCAAATGCAGTATCCAGGATACTCATATCCCAGTGTACATGATCAAATGCAGTATCCCAGGATACTCATATCCCTGTGTACATGATCAAATGCAGTATCCAGGATACTCATATCCCTGTGTACATGATCAAATGCAGTATCCCAGGATACTCATATCCCTGTGTACATGATCAAATGCAGTATCCCAGGATACTCATATCCCTGTGTACAAGTTCAAATGCAGTATCCAGGATACTCATATCCCTGTGTACATGATCAAATGCAGTATCCCAGGATACTCATATCCCTGTGTACAAGTTCAAATGCAGTATCCAGGATACTCATATCCCAGTGTACATGATCAAATGCAGTATCCAGGATACTCATATCCCTGTGTACATGATCAAATGCAGTATCCAGGATACTCATATCCCAGTGTACAAGTTCAAATGCAGTATCCAGGATACTCATATCCCAGTGTACATGATCAAATGCAGTATCCCAGGATACTCATATCCCTGTGTACATGATCAAATGCAGTATCCAGGATACTCATATCCCAGTGTACATGATCAAATGCAGTATCCAGGATACTCATATCCCAGTGTACATGATCAAATGCAGTATCCAGGATACTCATATCCCTGTGTACATGATCAAATGCAGTATCCAGGATACTCATATCCCTGTGTACATGATCAAATGCAGTATCCAGGATACTCATATCCCAGTGTACATGATCAAATGCAGTATCCAGGATACTCATATCCCAGTGTACATGATCAAATGCAGTATCCAGGATACTCATATCCCTGTGTACATGATCAAATGCAGTATCCAGGATACTCATATCCCTGTGTACATGATCAAATGCAGTATCCAGGATACTCATATCCCAGTGTACATGATCAAATGCAGTATCCAGGATACTCATATCCCTGTGTACAAGATCAAATGCAGTATCCAGGATACTCATATCCCTGTGTACATGATCAAATGCAGTATCCAGGATACTCATATCCCAGTGTACAAGATCAAATGCAGTATCCAGGATACTCATATCCCTGTGTACATGATCAAATGCAGTATCCAGGATACTCATATCCCTGTGTACAAGATCAAATGCAGTATCCAGGATACTCATATCCCAGTGTACATGATCAAATGCAGTATCCCAGGATACTCATATCCCAGTGTACATGATCAAATGCAGTATCCCAGGATACTCATATCCCAGTGTACATGATCAAATGCAGTATCCAGGATACTCATATCCCAGTGTACAAGATCAAATGCAGTATCCCAGGATACTCATATCCCAGTGTACATGATCAAATGCAGTATCCAGGATACTCATATCCCAGTGTACATGATCAAATGCAGTATCCAGGATACTCATATCCCAGTGTACATGATCAAATGCAGTATCCAGGATACTCATATCCCAGTGTACATGATCAAATGCAGTATCCAGGATACTCATATCCCAGTGTACATTATCAAATGCAGTATCCCAGGATACTCATATCCCTGTGTACATTATCAAATGCAGTATCCCAGGATACTCATATCCCAGTGTACAAGATCAAATGCAGTATCCCAGGATACTCATATCCCTGTGTACATGATCAAATGCAGTATCCAGGATACTCATATCCCTGTGTACATGATCAAATGCAGTATCCAGGATACTCATATCCCTGTGTACATGATCAAATGCAGTATCCAGGATACTCATATCCCTGTGTACAAGATCAAATGCAGTATCCCAGGATACTCATATCCCAGTGTACATGATCAAATGCAGTATCCAGGATACTCATATCCCTGTGTACATGATCAAATGCAGTATCCAGGATACTCATATCCCTGTGTACATTATCAAATGCAGTATCCCAGGATACTCATATCCCTGTGTACATTATCAAATGCAGTATCCCAGGATACTCATATCCCAGTGTACATGATCAAATGCAGTATCCCAGGATACTCATATCCCAGTGTACATGATCAAATGCAGTATCCAGGATACTCATATCCCTGTGTACATTATCAAATGCAGTATCCCAGGATACTCATATCCCAGTGTACATGATCAAATGCAGTATCCCAGGATACTCATATCCCAGTGTACAAGATCAAATGCAGTATCCAGGATACTCATATCCCAGTGTACAAGATCAAATGCAGTATCCCAGGATACTCATATCCCAGTGTACATGATCAAATGCAGTATCCCAGGATACTCATATCCCTGTGTACATGATCAAATGCAGTATCCAGGATACTCATATCCCAGTGTACATGATCAAATGCAGTATCCCAGGATACTCATATCCCTGTGTACATGATCAAATGCAGTATCCAGGATACTCATATCCCTGTGTACATGATCAAATGCAGTATCCCAGGATACTCATATCCCAGTGTACATGATCAAATGCAGTATCCAGGATACTCATATCCCAGTGTACATGATCAAATGCAGTATCCCAGGATACTCATATCCCTGTGTACATGATCAAATGCAGTATCCAGGATACTCATATCCCAGTGTACATGATCAAATGCAGTATCCAGGATACTCATATCCCAGTGTACATGATCAAATGCAGTATCCAGGATACTCATATCCCAGTGTACATGATCAAATGCAGTATCCCAGGATACTCATATCCCTGTGTACATGATCAAATGCAGTATCCCAGGATACTCATATCCCTGTGTACATGATCAAATGCAGTATCCAGGATACTCATATCCCTGTGTACATGATCAAATGCAGTATCCAGGATACTCATATCCCAGTGTACATGATCAAATGCAGTATCCAGGATACTCATATCCCAGTGTACATGATCAAATGCAGTATCCAGGATACTCATATCCCAGTGTACATGATCAAATGCAGTATCCAGGATACTCATATCCCTGTGTACATTATCAAATGCAGTATCCCAGGATACTCATATCCCAGTGTACATGATCAAATGCAGTATCCCAGGATACTCATATCCCAGTGTACATTATCAAATGCAGTATCCCAGGATACTCATATCCCAGTGTACATGATCAAATGCAGTATCCAGGATACTCATATCCCTGTGTACATTATCAAATGCAGTATCCCAGGATACTCATATCCCAGTGTACATGATCAAATGCAGTATCCCAGGATACTCATATCCCAGTGTACAAGATCAAATGCAGTATCCAGGATACTCATATCCCAGTGTACAAGATCAAATGCAGTATCCCAGGATACTCATATCCCAGTGTACATGATCAAATGCAGTATCCCAGGATACTCATATCCCTGTGTACATGATCAAATGCAGTATCCAGGATACTCATATCCCTGTGTACATGATCAAATGCAGTATCCAGGATACTCATATCCCTGTGTACATGATCAAATGCAGTATCCCAGGATACTCATATCCCAGTGTACATGATCAAATGCAGTATCCCAGGATACTCATATCCCTGTGTACATGATCAAATGCAGTATCCAGGATACTCATATCCCTGTGTACAAGATCAAATGCAGTATCCAGGATACTCATATCCCTGTGTACATGATCAAATGCAGTATCCAGGATACTCATATCCCAGTGTACATGATCAAATGCAGTATCCAGGATACTCATATCCCAGTGTACATGATCAAATGCAGTATCCCAGGATACTCATATCCCTGTGTACATGATCAAATGCAGTATCCAGGATACTCATATCCCAGTGTACATGATCAAATGCAGTATCCCAGGATACTCATATCCCTGTGTACATGATCAAATGCAGTATCCAGGATACTCATATCCCAGTGTACATGATCAAATGCAGTATCCAGGATACTCATATCCCAGTGTACATTATCAAATGCAGTATCCCAGGATACTCATATCCCAGTGTACATGATCAAATGCAGTATCCCAGGATACTCATATCCCAGTGTACATGATCAAATGCAGTATCCAGGATACTCATATCCCTGTGTACATTATCAAATGCAGTATCCCAGGATACTCATATCCCAGTGTACATGATCAAATGCAGTATCCCAGGATACTCATATCCCAGTGTACAAGATCAAATGCAGTATCCAGGATACTCATATCCCAGTGTACAAGATCAAATGCAGTATCCCAGGATACTCATATCCCAGTGTACATGATCAAATGCAGTATCCCAGGATACTCATATCCCTGTGTACATGATCAAATGCAGTATCCAGGATACTCATATCCCTGTGTACATGATCAAATGCAGTATCCAGGATACTCATATCCCTGTGTACATGATCAAATGCAGTATCCCAGGATACTCATATCCCTGTGTACATGATCAAATGCAGTATCCAGGATACTCATATCCCAGTGTACATGATCAAATGCAGTATCCCAGGATACTCATATCCCTGTGTACATGATCAAATGCAGTATCCAGGATACTCATATCCCTGTGTACAAGATCAAATGCAGTATCCAGGATACTCATATCCCAGTGTACAAGATCAAATGCAGTATCCAGGATACTCATATCCCAGTGTACAAGATCAAATGCAGTATCCCAGGATACTCATATCCCAGTGTACATGATCAAATGCAGTATCCCAGGATACTCATATCCCAGTGTACATGATCAAATGCAGTATCCCAGGATACTCATATCCCTGTGTACATGATCAAATGCAGTATCCAGGATACTCATATCCCTGTGTACATGATCAAATGCAGTATCCAGGATACTCATATCCCTGTGTACATGATCAAATGCAGTATCCAGGATACTCATATCCCTGTGTACATGATCAAATGCAGTATCCAGGATACTCATATCCCTGTGTACATGATCAAATGCAGTATCCAGGATACTCATATCCCAGTGTACATGATCAAATGCAGTATCCAGGATACTCATATCCCTGTGTACATGATCAAATGCAGTATCCCAGGATACTCATATCCCTGTGTACAAGATCAAATGCAGTATCCAGGATACTCATATCCCTGTGTACATGATCAAATGCAGTATCCCAGGATACTCATATCCCAGTGTACATGATCAAATGCAGTATCCCAGGATACTCATATCCCTGTGTACAAGATCAAATGCAGTATCCAGGATACTCATATCCCTGTGTACATGATCAAATGCAGTATCCCAGGATACTCATATCCCAGTGTACATGATCAAATGCAGTATCCCAGGATACTCATATCCCTGTGTACATGATCAAATGCAGTATCCCAGGATACTCATATCCCTGTGTACAAGATCAAATGCAGTATCCAGGATACTCATATCCCTGTGTACATGATCAAATGCAGTATCCAGGATACTCATATCCCTGTGTACATGATCAAATGCAGTATCCAGGATACTCATATCCCAGTGTACATTATCAAATGCAGTATCCAGGATACTTATATCCCTGTGTACATGATCAAATGCAGTATCCCAGGATACTCATATCCCTGTGTACAAGATCAAATGCAGTATCCAGGATACTCATATCCCTGTGTACATGATCAAATGCAGTATCCCAGGATACTCATATCCCTGTGTACAAGATCAAATGCAGTATCCAGGATACTCATATCCCAGTGTACATTATCAAATGCAGTATCCAGGATACTTATATCCCTGTGTACATGATCAAATGCAGTATCCCAGGATACTCATATCCCTGTGTACAAGATCAAATGCAGTATCCAGGATACTCATATCCCAGTGTACATGATCAAATGCAGTATCCAGGATACTCATATCCCAGTGTACATGATCAAATGCAGTATCCAGGATACTCATATCCCTGTGTACAAGATCAAATGCAGTATCCAGGATACTCATATCCCTGTGTACATGATCAAATGCAGTATCCAGGATACTCATATCCCAGTGTACATGATCAAATGCAGTATCCAGGATACTCATATCCCTGTGTACATGATCAAATGCAGTATCCAGGATACTCATATCCCTGTGTACATGATCAAATGCAGTATCCAGGATACTCATATCCCAGTGTACATTATCAAATGCAGTATCCAGGATACTTATATCCCTGTGTACATGATCAAATGCAGTATCCAGGATACTCATATCCCTGTGTACATTATCAAATGCAGTATCCAGGATACTCATATCCCAGTGTACATGATCAAATGCAGTATCCAGGATACTCATATCCCTGTGTACATGATCAAATGCAGTATCCAGGATACTCATATCCCAGTGTACATGATCAAATCCTATGGTGGTATCCTAGTTTCTTGACATAATCTTACAAATGCGGAAGCACAAAAATTATATATTTAATAAACCAGGAAAAATAAACACCCATGATATTAAAATGTGTATAATTCAGCTTTGCGCATTTGTTTACGTTTTACAGAAATGAAAATTAAAACCATAATTTGCATAAACTATAAGACATAAAAAGACAGCCTGCTCCTTGTGCCCTGATACTTCAGCTTCTGTCTGACTAAAGGACACGATTAAGTGGATTATATGTGTTCTTTCTGCTACTGCTGGTGAGTCTGTTCTGTGTGTATATCGTGTGGTTCATGTTAAACCTTTCAGAACTTATATGTGTGCAGTGCAACTCTTTATTTGAGTCATATCACAGTCATATCACCAAGGAGACAAGAAGGATTCAGACCCTCCAGATAAAATTTGACATAGTAGCGTGGCCATACCGGCTCGTCAAAGCCTGATCCCGTCAGGTCTCAGAAGCTCAGCAGGGCCTGGTTAGTACTTGGATGGAGACACTGGGAATTCCAGGTGCCACAGGGGGGCGCCAGTGGCAAAAACTGTCGTAGTGTCCTTAGGCAAGGCACTTCACCCACGTTGCCTAGTATGAAAGCGGTGTGTGTGAGTGGTGGTGGTGGTCGGAGGGGCCGATGGTGCAGATTGGAGCCTCGCTTCCGTCAGTCTGCCCCAGGGCAGCTGTGGCTACAATAGTAGTTTACCACCACCGGGTCTGGAGTGAATGAATAATGCTCTGTAAAGTGTCTTTGAGTGTCCTGAAAAGCGCTGTATAAAACTGATGCATTATTATTCTTATAGTAGCCCTTTAAAGCAGGCCTATCAGAGCTTTTCACCATGTTCTAGTAGTTTTTTCTTACTGACTCTCTGACGTTGTATTTGGAGTGATATTCGTGCATGTTTGAGTCATCTTTAAGCACTTATTAAGACACAGTGTTGCTGATCAATGTTTCTGCTCTAGTGTGATGTGCAACTATCCACAGAGGGGCATGTGGTGCTTTGTTGTGATGACGTTTTCTATTCTAACGCAGAAGTCTGTGCACCTCATTTTAGATCAATACTGTGACTTAAGATGTCCAAATGATATGATTTGCACTCAATATAACTATAGAGCACACACAAGCACAGTAGGTCTGCTTTAAACAGCTTTCAATAGGTAGTCAAGAACAGTTAGCAGACTGCATGATGTGGTTAGCATTAGCAGTATTATATACAGTATTAGTGGAGTGTTCATGTTTGGTGCACACGTGGCCCCATGAGCCCTTTGTAAGTGTGATGCGTTTAGGGCCCAGTGTTTTGGTCGTAAATAAGAGTGTTATCTGACTAACTGTTCCCAGCTGCAGCACAGAGGACAGTTTCTACATCTGCATAATTCAAGTCAGACGTCTTTAATGGAACATAGAGCACCAGAGCAACACAATGGTTCACTATTAATCCTTATTCTAGATTACATTTACGAGTTTATCTACAAAGAAATGAATGACTGAAATGTTTTTAGGGGAATAGACTTTGTTTGTTTTCCTTTAAAGGTCCTACATTAGGCGGCACGGTGGCTGAGTGGCAACACTCATGCCTCATAGCAAGAAGGTTTCAATTCCCGGGTCGCCTGCATGTTCTCCCCGTGTCTGGATGGGTTTCCAGAATAGTAGTAATAGTAACAGTAGTAGTAGTAGTAGTAGAAATACCAGAATAGTAGTAATAGTAAAAGTAGTAGTAGTATCTTACCCAGTCCAGGATGAGTATCTTGTTGAGGCCGAGTCTCTGTTGAAGTTGTTTGGCAGCGATGGCCACAGAGTTAAAGTAACAGAAGCCTCTGGAACACACACAGTACTGAGTATTCATGAAGATACAGTTATATGAAAGACTTTTTACTGAAGTAACAGTTTCACACTGGAGAGAAACCAAAAACTGTACTCAAGTAAAAGTAATGTTCCTTCAAAATAATATTACTCAAGTAGAAGTACAAAGTAGTGGCCCAAAGAAATGACTCATGTAAGAGTAAAAAAGTATAATACATACTCAAGTAAGAACTGTCGGGATATATTATAATTTGAAGTGAATGTAATGTTAAGGTCAGAACATGAAATAAGTCACAAAGTCTGGTGTTCTCAAAGGACAGACGCAAACCTGAGACCAACTAAATCATATGTGAAGAAGCTCCGCTGGAAATACAAATGTTCAGATCATTTCAGATTAGAGGGAAGATCTGAAGCCCGAGCCCGGTCGGGTCGGGCCTAAAATGTCAATCATTGCTTCGGGTCGGGTCGGGCTTCTCTCTCGCTGACTTTTTTAAAATAAATATATGTTTATAAAAATGTTTCTGTAATGTAATTGCAATTTAAATTGTAAATTTGTGCGCAGAGCCAGAGCCAGAGCAGAGCCAGAGCAGAGCCAGAGCCAGAGCCAGAGCCAGAGCAGAGCCAGAGCAGAGCAGAGCAGAGCAGAGCCAGAGCAGAGCCAGAGCCAGAGCCAGAGCCAGAGCCAGAGCCAGAGGCGAGCAGAGCCAGAGCAGAGCCAGAGCAGAGCCAGAGCAGAGCCAGAGCAGAGCAGAGCAGAGCCAGAGCAGAGCAGAGCAGAGCCAGAGCCAGAGCAGAGCAGAGCCAGAGCCAGAGCCAGAGCCAGAGCAGAGCCAGAGCAGAGCCAGAGCAGAGCCAGAGCCAGAGCAGAGCCAGAGCCAGAGCAGAGCCAGAGCCAGAGCCAGAGCAGAGCCAGAGCCAGAGCAGAGCCAGAGCAGAGCCAGAGCCAGAGCCAGAGCAGAGCCAGAGCCAGAGCCAGAGCCAGAGCCAGAGCCAGAGCCAGAGCCAGAGCCAGAGCCAGAGCCAGAGCCAGAGCCAGAGCCAGAGCCAGAGCCAGAGCAGAGCCAGAGCCAGAGCCAGAGCAGAGCATGCTCTGCTCTGGCTCTGCGCACGTGAACGACGCCCTCCTCCCGAGTCCTCACAGATAAAATATGAAATTTCGGGTTTGCTTCGGGCTCGGGCCTGCAAATCAAGTTAATTGGTCGGGCTCGGGTCGGGTCGGGCTTTAATACCCGCGGGTCGGGTCGGGCTTTAATACCCGCGGGTCGGGTCGGGTTTTAATACCCGCGGGTCGGGTCGGGTCTTAATACCCGCGGGTCGGGTCGGGCTTTAATACCCGCGGGTCGGGTCGGGCTTTAATACCCGCGGGTCGGGTCGGGCTTTAATACCCGCGGGTCGGGTCGGGCTTTAATACCCGCGGGTCGGGTCGGGTTTTAATACCCGCGGGTCGGGTCGGGCTTTAATACCCGCGGGTCGGGTCGGGCTTTAATACCCGCGGGTCGGGTCGGGTTTTAATACCCGCGGGTCGGGTCGGGTCTTAATACCCGCGGGTCGGGTCGGGCTTTAATACCCGCGGGTCGGGTCGGGCTTTAATACCCGTGGGTCGGGTCGGGTCTTAATACCCGCGGGTCGGGTCGGGCTTTAATACCCGCGGGTCGGGTCGGGTCTTAATACCCGCGGGTCGGGTCGGGTTTTAATACCCGCGGGTCGGGTCGGGCTTTAATACCCGCGGGTCGGGTCGGGCTAGATTTTTTAGGCCCGATCTTACCTCTATTTCAGATTGTGACGTAAAGCTTTTGTTACACTCACAGTGGGAAGAGGAAGCACGACTTTTACTCAAGAGTAGCCTACTGCTGAGGGTCTAAGAACTACTTTTAGGAACCACAATCTCTTACACATTTAAAGGTACACTCTGTAACTTTTCAGGTTGGGGATCCATGACCATGGATATGGTATTTCTTTGCCTGTAATGTTCCACAATATGACATTAAGCTTATATAAGATACATTTATGTTATTATGGATGTTTTCATTGCTCAAAATACCAATAAATATGTCTGGTGGCTTCTCCTGCTTGTCTCTATGGAGATTTAAGTTTAATGCCATACTTTGTAACTTTGCAGGCAACACAATAACATCTCACTTGAAACAAGCAAATAGCAGGCCCTCTACCAGAAAAGTGACACAGTGCAGCTTTAAACAGCTGAGCAGATATGAGCCCACACACACACACACATAAACACTTACAGGGGTATATTATTCACATGTGATTGTGATAAAGTGAGAGATCTGAGTCTAAAGCAGAGCGTGGAATGTGAGAACAGTCAGCAGGTTTTAACCCAGAGCAGAGACCAGACTGACAGATGCTAATGACTTTACAATAACATGCATAAATCACAGGAAGTGGGCGCTGAGCGAGCACGTTCTGAATGTGGGGACATGGAGAGGATGCACAGGCACAGCTGACCTCTACAGGACTAACAAGAAACATTTACAAGGCTTTGGATGGGACTTAGGGGTCACACTGATGCTGCTGAGATGTTGCTTAGCTTGGAATGTTTCACAGTATGACATTAAACTTATCAAGAAAACTTATGAGTTCTTAGCTCTAGTCAATAGAAATGATCAGATTGAACATTTGTTATTTTACTTTTTGGAATATTTCATTGTAAAACAGAATGTAATCAAAAGGGAATGAGAGCATGACCATCACATTCTAGAACCTGAGAACCAACCATTACTGTTGCTGCATTTGCCTGGAATGTTCAGGCTAGATCTACATAGATAAGTTAATGCTATTACAGACTAAGAGATAACATCGTGAGCACAAGCAAATGACAGAAAAGTGCCATAGTGGTGCTTTAAAGGTGACGAGGTACTCACAGAGGAGAGGAGTGTGTGGCGTGGTGTCCTGGAGGTCTGACCACAGCGAAACCATTCTGGAAGAAAACAAGAACACACTGTATAAAGAAGGGTGAGTGTGACATCACCCACAGCACTCCGTTCCAGTCAAATGAAGCTCACAAGGCCAGCAGTTATAGGGGCAAATTTGGAGCCAAGTTCCATATTTGTGATTCCAATCGCAAGTATAGCAACTAAATCCAGCAATAACTAACTGACGATAACTCCTCCACCTGTACTGTATGTATGTACTGCTAACCATAACTCCTCCACCTGTACTGTATGTATGTACTGCTCACCATAACTCCTCCACCTGTACTGTATGTATGTACTGCTCACCATAACTCCTCCACCTGTACTGTATGTATGTACTGCTCACCATAACTCCTCCACCTGTACTGTATGTATGTACTGCTCACCATAACTCCTCCACCTGTACTGTATGTATGTACTGCTCACCATAACTCCTCCACCTGTACTGTATGTATGTACTGCTCACCATAACTCCTCCACCTGTACTGTATGTATGTACTGCTCACCATAACTCCTCCACCTGTACTGTATGTATGTACTGCTAACCATAACTCCTCCACCTGTACTGTATGTATGTACTGCTAACCATAACTCCTCCACCTGTACTGTATGTATGTACTGCTCACCATAACTCCTCCACCTGTACTGTATGTATGTACTGCTCACCATAACTCCTCCACCTGTACTGTATGTATGTACTGCTCACCATAACTCCTCCACCTGTACTGTATGTATGTACTGCTCACCATAACTCCTCCACCTGTACTGTATGTATGTACTGCTCACCATAACTCCTCCACCTGTACTGTATGTATGTACTGCTCACCATAACTCCTCCACCTGTACTGTATGTATGTACTGCTAACCATAACTCCTCCACCTGTACTGTATGTATGTACTGCTCACCATAACTCCTCCACCTGTACTGTATGTATGTACTGCTCACCATAACTCCTCCACCTGTACTGTATGTATGTACTGCTCACCATAACTCCTCCACCTGTACTGTATGTATGTACTGCTAACCATAACTCCTCCACCTGTACTGTATGTATGTACTGCTCACCATAACTCCTCCACCTGTACTGTATGTATGTACTGCTAACCATAACTCCTCCACCTGTACTGTATGTATGTACTGCTCACCATAACTCCTCCACCTGTACTGTATGTATGTACTGCTCACCATAACTCCTCCACCTGTACTGTATGTATGTACTGCTCACCATAACTCCTCCACCTGTACTGTATGTATGTACTGCTAACCATAACTCCTCCACCTGTACTGTATGTATGTACTGCTCACCATAACTCCTCCACCTGTACTGTATGTATGTACTGCTCACCATAACTCCTCCACCTGTACTGTATGTATGTACTGCTCACCATAACTCCTCCACCTGTACTGTATGTATGTACTGCTCACCATAACTCCTCCACCTGTACTGTATGTATGTACTGCTCACCATAACTCCTCCACCTGTACTGTATGTATGTACTGCTCACCATAACTCCTCCACCTGTACTGTATGTATGTACTGCTCACCATAACTCCTCCACCTGTACTGTATGTATGTACTGCTCACCATAACTCCTCCACCTGTACTGTATGTATGTACTGCTCACCATAACTCCTCCACCTGTACTGTATGTATGTACTGCTAACCATAACTCCTCCACCTGTACTGTATGTATGTACTGCTCACCATAACTCCTCCCACCTGTACTGTATGTATGTACTGCTAACCATAACTCCTCCACCTGTACTGTATGTATGTACTGCTCACCATAACTCCTCCACCTGTACTGTATGTATGTACTGCTCACCATAACTCCTCCACCTGTACTGTATGTATGTACTGCTAACCATAACTCCTCCACCTGTACTGTATGTATGTACTGCTCACCATAACTCCCTCCACCTGTACTGTATGTATGTACTGCTCACCATAACTCCTCCACCTGTACTGTATGTATGTACTGCTCACCATAACTCCTCCACCTGTACTGTATGTATGTACTGCTCACCATAACTCCTCCACCTGTACTGTATGTATGTACTGCTCACCATAACTCCTCCACCTGTACTGTATGTATGTACTGCTCACCATAACTCCTCCACCTGTACTGTATGTATGTACTGCTCACCATAACTCCTCCACCTGCACTGTATGTATGTACTGCTCACCATAACTCCTCCACCTGTACTGTATGTATGTACTGCTCACCATAACTCCTCCACCTGTACTGTATGTATGTACTGCTCACCATAACTCCTCCACCTGTACTGTATGTATGTACTGCTCACCATAACTCCTCCACCTGTACTGTATGTATGTACTGCTCACCATAACTCCTCCACCTGTACTGTATGTATGTACTGCTCACCATAACTCCTCCACCTGTACTGTATGTATGTACTGCTCACCATAACTCCTCCACCTGTACTGTATGTATGTACTGCTCACCATAACTCCTCCACCTGTACTGTATGTATGTACTGCTCACCATAACTCCTCCACCTGCACTGTATGTATGTACTGCTAACCATAACTCCTCCACCTGTACTGTATGTATGTACTGCTCACCATAACTCCTCCACCTGTACTGTATGTATGTACTGCTCACCATAACTCCTCCACCTGCACTGTATGTATGTACTGCTCACCATAACTCCTCCACCTGTACTGTATGTATGTACTGCTAACCATAACTCCTCCACCTGTACTGTATGTATGTACTGCTCACCATAACTCCTCCACCTGTACTGTATGTATGTACTGCTCACCATAACTCCTCCACCTGTACTGTATGTATGTACTGCTCACCATAACTCCTCCACCTGTACTGTATGTATGTACTGCTCACCATAACTCCTCCACCTGTACTGTATGTATGTACTGCTCACCATAACTCCTCCACCTGTACTGTATGTATGTACTGCTCACCATAACTCCTCCACCTGTACTGTATGTATGTACTGCTCACCATAACTCCTCCACCTGTACTGTATGTATGTACTGCTCACCATAACTCCTCCACCTGTACTGTATGTATGTACTGCTCACCATAACTCCTCCACCTGTACTGTATGTATGTACTGCTCACCATAACTCCTCCACCTGTACTGTATGTATGTACTGCTCACCATAACTCCTCCACCTGTACTGTATGTACTGCTCACCATAACTCCTCCACCTGTACTGTATGTATGTACTGCTAACCATAACTCCTCCACCTGTACTGTATGTATGTACTGCTCACCATAACTCCTCCACCTGTACTGTATGTATGTACTGCTCACCATAACTCCTCCACCTGTACTGTATGTATGTACTGCTCACCATAACTCCTCCACCTGTACTGTATGTATGTACTGCTCACCATAACTCCTCCACCTGTACTGTATGCTATGTACTGCTCACCATAACTCCTCCACCTGTACTGTATGTATGTACTGCTCACCATAACTCCTCCACCTGTACTGTATGTATGTACTGCTCACCTAACTCCTCCACCTGTACTGTATGTATGTACTGCTCACCATAACTCCTCCACCTGTACTGTATGTATGTACTGCTCACCATAACTCCTCCACCTGTACTGTATGTATGTACTGCTCACCATAACTCCTCCACCTGTACTGTATGTATGTACTGCTAACCATAACTCCTCCACCTGTACTGTATGTATGTACTGCTAACCATAACTCCTCCACCTGTACTGTATGTATGTACTGCTAACCATAACTCCTCCACCTGTACTGTATGTATGTACTGCTAACCATAACTCCTCCACCTGTACTGTATGTATGTACTGCTCACCATAACTCCTCCACCTGTACTGTATGTATGTACTGCTCACCATAACTCCTCCACCTGTACTGTATGTATGTACTGCTCACCATAACTCCTCCACCTGTACTGTATGTATGTACTGCTCACCAGCAGGGAGCAGTCGCTTAGCAACGCTGTCAATCAAACCTGTTGCTAACACTAGCGGGAGTGACTTTGTGGGAAAAAGGCACTTGACTTGTATGTTACTAATGTTACTAATGTACAAAATAAGCAAAATAAAAACACCAGGATCATTTTTATGCAAACATTTGAAGACCAGAAATGACCAGGCTCACAGCAGCAGTTACAGAGAGAGGAGTGACGCCTTTTAATTTAATGTCAATTGGAGCCAGAAGGGCGCTCATTCTCACTTCCTGTTTGGAACGTAGTGGCTAGTGGGTTAGTTATGTCTGTTTATATGTACAGTGTATGATTTGTATACAGATTTGGTCCAGACCTTGAGCTGTCCTTCCGCCACCTTCAGGGCGAGGTCTATAACGCAGCCGGTGGCGATCCGGGAGGCAGCAGACGTGTGCAGCTCACTCCACACTGTGTCTATGTCCACCTGAACAACAGCAGGCTCTGGTCACTTTACATTTAGCTCCAAATATTAGCATATAGAACATTTTATTCTTCTTCTTTATGCTCTCGCTCCTCTTTCCTTCCTCTCTCTGTCTGATCCCCTCTTCTCCCCACTCCCTCTCTCTCCTCACCTCCCAGTCTCCATCTTCTCCTCCTCCTTCTTTCTCTTTCCCTCTCTGGTTCCCTCTCCCCCTCTCTCCCTTCTCTCCTCCACATGTTCTTCTCTCTTTAGTTCAGAGCCTGCGTTCTTGTCTTCTTTCCTTCCTTTGTTCTTTTGGCTTGACTTCAGTCCATTTTCAGACTGAATCTTTTGTCTCCGTGCACAATGTCCAAACAGATTTATGTACAAATCTGGTCTCCTTTATTCTTTTTATTTGGACTTTTATCATTCCAAAGATATTAATAATCCATACTACACTCTCTGGAACGCATTTATTTCCATTTTTACAACTATCACTCATCAAACGGACACATATCCCCCATTAACTCAATTCTAATGTTTAGAAACTCGTTTGACTTAAAACTTTGACTTATGCTTTGGTGATTTTGTGTAGAAGCAGGATATAGAAATAGTACTAGTAGTAGTAGTGGTAGTAGTGGTAGTAGTAGTGGTAGTAGTAGTAGTAGTAGTAGTAGTGGTAGGAGTAGGAGTAGTAGTAGTAGTAGTAGCAGTAGTAGTAGTAGTAGTTGTAGCAGATTATTAAAAGCTATTACAAGTGCATCATTGGACTAAACCAGGACTAAATCAGACTAAACAAGTTCTGAATCAGGACTAAAAAGAAGAAAAAAAGGAATAAATCAGGCCTGAACCAGGACTAAACCAGAACTAAACCAGAACTAAACCAGGACTAACTCTGGACCAAACCAGGACTAGACTATGACTAAACCATCCAGGAATAAAACAGGACTAAAGCAGACGAGCTAAACTCACCCCGAAGCCTCCACAGGGCAGCCGCACCATGAGCCTTCTGGGCAGGACCTCTGCACAGGAATCACACGTCACTCTTATGGTTTTAATACTTTGAATCGAATGTTTTATCACTTCATGTTCTTTATCTAATTTCTATGTTGTGTTTTATACACTACCGTTCAAAAGTTTGGGGTCACCCAGACAATTTTGTGTTTTCCATGAAAAGTCACACTTTTATTTACCACCATGAGTTGTAAAATGAATAAACTTTAGTCAAGACATTGAAGGTTAGAAATAATGATTTGTATTAGAAATAATAATTTTTTCCTTCAAACTTTGCTTTCGTCAAAGAATCCTCCATCTGCAGCAGTCACAGCCTTCAGACCTTTGGCCTCCAGCTGTTCATTTGTTGAAGGATCTGGAGAAATTTCACCCCAGGCTTCTAGAAGCTTCTCCCACAGGTTGGATTGTCTGGATGGGCACTTCTTATGTACCAGACGGTCAAACTGCTCCACAACAGCTCAGTGGGTCTGTCCATAACACTTCTTTCTAATCTTCCTCTGTCCAGTGTCTGTGTTCTTTTGCCCATATTCATCTTTTTCTTTTATTGGCCAGTCTCAGATGTGGCTTTTCCTTTGCCACTCTGCCCTGAAGCTGCATCCCGGAGTCGCCTCTTCACTGTAGATGTTCACACTGGAGTTTTGCAGGTTTTATTTAATGAAGCTGCCAGTTGAGGACCTGTGAGGCGTCTGTTTCTCAAACTAGAGACTCTAATGTACGTATCTTCTGGCTCAGTTGTGCAGCGGGGCCTCCCACTTCTCTTTCTACTCTGGTTAGAGCCTGTTTGTGCTCTTCTCTGAAGGGAGTAGTTCACACTGTTGTAGGAAATCTTCAGTTTCTTGGCAATTTCTTGCATAGAATAGACTTAACTTCTAAGAACAAGAATAGACTGTCAAGTTTCACATGAAAGTTCTCCTTTTCTGGCCATTTTGAGGGTTTAATCGACCCCACAAATGTGATGCTCCAGATACTCAACCTGCTCAAAGGAAGGTCAGTTTTATATCTTATTTAACCAACTGAACTGTTTTCATCTGTGCTAACATGACTGCACAAGGGTTTTTAATCATCCATTAGCCTCTGACACAACGAGCAAACACATTGTACCATTAGACACTGACGTGACTGTTGCTGGAAATGGGCTTTTATACACCTGTGTAGATATTGCACCAAAAACCAGACATTTGCAGCTAGAATAGTCATTTACCACATTAGCAGTGTATAGAGTGTATTTCTGATTAGCTTAAAGTTATCTTCATTGAAAAAAAACTGTGCTTTTCTTAAGGAAATAAGGAAGTTTCTAAGTGACCCCAAACTTTTTGAATGGTATATATATATATATATATATGTATATATAAACATTATTTCCGTTTATTTATCTTTACAAATATGAACAGGAGTGGGCAATATGTAGAAAAATGGATAATACTGCAGTCATTGTTCTGAAGATAAGCTACACTACTGCGTTACTGTTTGTGCTGAAATCTTTTTCAATTCAATTCAATATTTATCCAGTTTTCCCCTAATGTTTTTATTCTAAAATTAACCTCATATTTTTTACTTACATTTTTTTGTTATATTTTACTCTCATGTTTTTACTCTAATATTGATGTGTCAGTGTGTCGCTGTACCACTTTTGAACCTGTTTTTCTGTTGTTTTTACTCTTGTTTAACTCTCAAGTTTTTACTCTGACGCTTTATTTAACTGTCTCATTTCTTTTGTCTTTGTCTCTCCATGTAAAGTGTCTTTGAGTATCTTGAAAACGCGATACAAGTGTTATGTATGATTATTATTATTATGACTAATCGCACTGTTTATACTGTAATGTGGAATCCAATGTTTTAATCTAATGTTTTGCTTTGCTCAGTGTTTAAAACTGGTTTTTACTTTCATGTTTGTCGCCTTCTCAGTTTGTTACTGTCATATTTTTAACTTTTTGCTCTGCTGTTTATCCTGTAATATTTTAATCCAAAATTGTTGTTTTGTTTGTTTTTCCTGTCGTACTTCAGTGTTGATCTGTCGGTGCGCGTTACGATATTTTTAACTCTTACTCTCGTTTTGACTCTCATGTTTTGACTCTAGTGCATCTGTGTGAGTGTTACCGGAGTGTTGGTGTGCTGCGGTGAGTGTTACCGGAGTGTCGGTGTGCTGCGGTGAGTGTTACCGGAGTGTCGGTGTGCTGCGGCGAGTGTTACCGGAGTGTCGGTGTGCTGCGGCGAATGTTACCGGAGTGTTGGTGTGCTGCGGTGAGTGTTACCGGAGTGTCGGTGTGCTGCGGTGAGTGTTACCGGAGTGTCGGTGTGCTGCGGCGAATGTTACCGGAGTGTTGGTGTGCTGCGGTGAGTGTTACCGGAGTGTCGGTGTGCTGCGGTGAGTGTTACCGGAGTGTAGGTGTGCTGCGGGGAGTGTTACCGGAGTGTCGGTGTGCTGCGGTGAGTGTTACCGGAGTGTCGGTGTGCTGCGGTAAGTGTTACCGGAGTGTCGGTGTGCTGCGGCGAGTGTTACCGGAGTGTCGGTGTGCTGCGGTGAGTGTTACCGGAGTGTCGGTGTGCTGCGGCGAGTGTTACCGGAGTGTCGGTGTGCTGCGGGGAGTGTTACCGGAGTGTCGGTGTGCTGCGGCGAGTGTTACCGGAGTGTCGGTGTGCTGCGGCGAGTGTTACCGGAGTGTTGGTGTGCTGCGGCGAGTGTTACCGGAGTGTCGGTGTGCTGCGGCGAGTGTTACCGGAGTGTCGGTGTGCTGCGGCGAGTGTTACCGGAGTGTGGGTGTGCTGCGGCGAGTGTTACCGGAGTGTCGGTGTGCTGCGGCGAGTGTTACCGGAGTGTCGGTGTGCTGCGGTGAGTGTTACCGGAGTGTCGGTGTGCTGCGGCGAGTGTTACCGGAGTGTCGGTGTGCTGCGGTGAGTGTTACCGGAGTGTTGGTGTGCTGCGGCGAGTGTTACCGGAGTGTCGGTGTGCTGCGGTGAGTGTTACCGGAGTGTTGGTGTGCTGCGGTGAGTGTTACCGGAGTGTCGGTGTGCTGCGGTGAGTGTTACCGGAGTGTCGGTGTGCTGCGGTGAGTGTTACCGGAGTGTCGGTGTGCTGCGGTGAGTGTTACTGGAGTGTCGGTGTGCTGCGGTGAGTGTTACCCGAGTGTCGGTGTGCTGTGGCGAGTGTTACCGGAGTGTCGGTGTGCTGCGGTGAGTGTTACCGGAGTGTCGGTGTGCTGCGGTGAGTGTTACCGGAGTGTCGGTGTGCTGCGGCGAGTGTTACCGGAGTGTCGGTGTGCTGCGGCGAGTGTTACCGGAGTGTCGGTGTGCTGCGGTGAGTGTTACCGGAGTGTTGGTGTGCTGCGGCGAGTGTTACCGGAGTGTCGGTGTGCTGCGGTGAGTGTTACCGGAGTGTCGGTGTGCTGCGGTGAGTGTTACTGGAGTGTCGGTGTGCTGCGGCGAGTGTTACCGGAGTGTCGGTGTGCTGCGGTGAGTGTTACCGGAGTGTTGGTGTGCTGCGGCGAGTGTTACCGGAGTGTCGGTGTGCTGCGGTGAGTGTTACCGGAGTGTCGGTGTGCTGCGGCGAGTGTTACCGGAGTGTCGGTGTGCTGCGGTGAGTGTTACCGGAGTGTCGGTGTGCTGCGGCGAGTGTTACCGGAGTGTCGGTGTGCTGCGGCGAGTGTTACCGGAGTGTCGGTGTGCTGCGGCGAGTGTTACCGGAGTGTCGGTGTGCTGCGGCGAGTGTTACCGGAGTGTCGGTGTGCTGCGGTGAGTGTTACCGGAGTGTTGGTGTGCTGCGGTGAGTGTTACCGGAGTGTCGGTGTGCTGCGGCGAGTGTTACCGGAGTGTCGGTGTGCTGCGGTGAGTGTTACCGGAGTGTCGGTGTGCTGCGGCGAGTGTTACCGGAGTGTGGGTGTGCTGCGGCGAGTGTTACCGGAGTGTCGGTGTGCTGCGGCGAGTGTTACCGGAGTGTCGGTGTGCTGCGGTGAGTGTTACCGGAGTGTCGGTGTGCTGCGGCGAGTGTTACCGGAGTGTCGGTGTGCTGCGGTGAGTGTTACCGGAGTGTTGGTGTGCTGCGGCGAGTGTTACCGGAGTGTCGGTGTGCTGCGGTGAGTGTTACCGGAGTGTTGGTGTGCTGCGGTGAGTGTTACCGGAGTGTCGGTGTGCTGCGGTGAGTGTTACCGGAGTGTTGGTGTGCTGCGGTGAGTGTTACCGGAGTGTCGGTGTGCTGCGGTGAGTGTTACTGGAGTGTCGGTGTGCTGCGGTGAGTGTTACCCGAGTGTCGGTGTGCTGTGGCGAGTGTTACGGTGTCGGTGTGCTGCGGTGAGTGTTACCGAGGTCGGTGTGCTGCGGTGAGTGTTACCGGAGTGTCGGTGTGCTGCGGCGAATGTTACCGGAGTGTCGGTGTGCTGCGGCGAGTGTTACCGGAGTGTCGGTGTGCTGCGGTGAGTGTTACCGGAGTGTTGGTGTGCTGCGGCGAGTGTTACCGGAGTGTCGGTGTGCTGCGGTGAGTGTTACCGGAGTGTCGGTGTGCTGCGGTGAGTGTTACCGGAGTGTCGGTGTGCTGCGGCGAGTGTTACCGGAGTGTCGGTGTGCTGCGGTGAGTGTTACCGGAGTGTTGGTGTGCTGCGGCGAGTGTTACCGGAGTGTCGGTGTGCTGCGGTGAGTGTTACCGGAGTGTCGGTGTGCTGTGGCGAGTGTTACCGGAGTGTCGGTGTGCTGCGGTGAGTGTTAACGGAGTGTCGGTGTGCTGCGGCGAGTGTTACGGAGTGTCGGTGAGCTGCGGCGAGTGTTACCGGAGTGTCGGTGTGCTGCGGTGAGTGTTACCGGAGTGTTGGTGTGCTGCGGCGAGTGTTACCGGAGTGTCGGTGTGCTGCGGTGAGTGTTACCGGAGTGTTGGTGTGCTGCGGTGAGTGTTACCGAGTGTCGGTGTGCTGCGGCGAGTGTTACCGGAGTGTCGGTGTGCTGCGGTGAGTGTTACCGGAGTGTTGGTGTGCTGCGGCGAGTGTTACCGGAGTGTGGGTGTGCTGCGGCGAGTGTTACCGGAGTGTGGGTGTGCTGCGGGGAGTGTTACCGGAGTGTCGGTGTGCTGTGGCGAGTGTTACCGGAGTGTCGGTGTGCTGCGGTGAGTGTTACCGGAGTGTCGGTGTGCTGTGGCGAGTGTTACCGGAGTGTCGGTATGCTGAGGTGAGTGTTACCGGAGTGTCGGTGTGCTGTGGCGAGTGTTACCGGAGTGTTGGTGTGCTGCGGCGAGTGTTACCGGAGTGTCGGTGTGCTGCGGTGAGTGTTACCGGAGTGTCGGTGTGCTGCGGCGAGTGTTACCGAGTGTCGGTGTGCTGCGGTGAGTGTTACCGAGTGTCGGTGTGCTGCGGCGAGTGTTACCGAGTGTCGGTGTGCTGCGGTGAGTGTTACCGGAGTGTCGGTGTGCTGCGGCGAGTGTTACGGAGTGTCGGTGTGCTGTGGCGAGTGTTACCGGAGTGTCGGTGTGCTGCGGCGAGTGTTACCGGAGTGTCGGTGTGCTGCGGTGAGTGTTACCGGAGTGTCGGTGTGCTGCGGCGAGTGTTACCGGAGTGTCGGTGTGCTGCGGTGAGTGTTACCGGAGTGTCGGTGTGCTGCTGCGATTTTGTCCGGAGTGTCGGTGTGCTGCGGCGAGTGTTACCGGAGTGTCGGTGTGCTGCGGCGAGTGTTACCGGAGTGTCGGTGTGCTGCGGTGAGTGTTACCGGAGTGTCGGTGTGCTGCGGCGAGTGTTAACGTATAGTCGGTGTGCTTCGGTGTGTGTTGCCGGAGTGTCGGGGTGCTGAGGCGAGTGTTAGCGGAGTGTTGGTGTGCTGCGGTGAGTGTTACCGGAGTGTCGGTGTGCTGCGGCGAGTGTTACCGGAGTGTCGGTGTGCTGCGGTGAGTGTTACCGGAGTGTCGGTGTGCTGCGGCGAGTGTTACCGGAGTGTCGGTGTGCTGCGGCGAGTGTTACCGGAGTGTCGGTGTGCTGCGGCGAGTGTTACCGGAGTGTCGGTGTGCTGCGGTGAGTGTTACCGGAGTGTCGGTGTGCTGCGGCGAGTGTTACCGGAGTGTCGGTGTGCTGCGGTGAGTGTTACCGGAGTGTCGGTGTGCTGCGGTGAGTGTTACCGGAGTGTGGGTGTGCTGCGGCGAGTGTTACCGGAGTGTCGGTGTGCTGCGGCGAGTGTTACCGGAGTGTCGGTGTGCTGCGGTGAGTGTTACCGGAGTGTCGGTGTGCTGCGGCCTCGTCCCGGTGCACAGGGGCAGTGGTGTACGTGAGCACATAGTCTTCTGAATGGACCGACTGCAGCTCCCTCACACTGGCCTTTCTGCTGGGGACGAGCTGCACACAAACACAAAGAGGAGACAAACTTTCTATGCAAATAATCACTACATGAATAAAGAGTAATGTCACTGCAGACTACTCAAGTAGAAGTGCAAAGTAGTGGTCCAAGATATTATGAGTAAAAAAGTATTTGGAAAAGTACAACTCAAGAGTAACTTAAAGAGTAACTGTCAGGCCACAGAATCTAATATAAGTTGAAGTTAAAGTAATGTGAAGGATGAAAAAAATGCTCAAAAGCTGGTCTTAGTCTGGTCAAATCTGGACACAAAACGAAATCACATATGAAGGAGCAGCGAAAGTGGGAAGAGGAAGCATGACTTTTACTCAAGTAAGAGTCACAGTTCCTTCTCTAAAAATATTATTCAAGTAGGAGTAAAAGTATGCTGCTCTGAAAAGGACCTCTGAGTATAATAAAGTGATTTATTAAGCCAGAGCTGCCCTGTGGCAGACTGAGAGAGGAGAGCAGAGGTGTGCCAGTGGCCTCTCTGTTCACTATCAAACACATTCAGGCTGTTAAGATCAACCACAATTCAATCCAAAGTACAAATTAAATGGACACGATTGATTAGCATTTACAGTATTTTGACATTTTTGAACCATCATTTCCTCTACAAACAACATACTCTGTCTTATTCTGCATAACCTGCATAACCCTGGAGTTTAGATCAGTACAAACATGTTCGGAAATGTGATTCTTGTTTTAGTTTGTCAGTTCAGGTTTGTCAATTCTTCTGGACGTGTTGAAAATCTGAACTTTGAACAGAATCTTGTTATTCAAACATAACTCTCAAAAATCTTTTTACGCCTAAACTCACACATGTTAAACTGTTACAGCCACAGTCTGCTGCTCTTCATGGCGTTCAGCTCCCTGTAATATTCAAAAGTTTTGGTTTGGTTTGTTAATTGCTATGGCAACCAACCTTGTTTTTCATCACTCTGAAACCCACAGGTCCAAAGACACAGCTCACTGACGCTGGATAACTAATGTTTAAAGAAGCACTGTGTAACTTCACTTGGTTCCATGGAGATGTTATTGCTTTGCTTAGAATGTTCTACAATATGACATTAAACCAAGTTACATGTCAGTGTCTGTAGAGAAAAGCATCCATGTTTTTTGTAGCAATAACAACACTTAACTGAACAAAGACAGACTGACAGCCAAATGCCGCACTGTGGAACATTCCGGATGGAGCTGTAACAGGAGACGAGCAGGTGGAGGAGCGGTGTTTGGACCATAGTCACATATGTTTGTGAGTCGGAGGATTGTGTTTATCTTATATTGATTTGATAACATCACAGCACCATTTTAAGAAACAACGATGGATGTGTCAAACATTCTGAAGGATTTGTTTGTCAGGGTCCAAAAAGCCCTACAGGAGTTTGACGTGTGATTGTTCTGAGCCTTGTGTGCAAATATCTGCAACTTACACTGCACTTTAGATTCTCACTGAAACTGAATACTATGAATGGCCACATGTGGAATGTATTAAGCATAAAATACACCCAAAACAACTCCAGACTTGTTTCATATTTTACATTTTTAAAAATAGCCACCCTTTGCTTTGATCCCTGCTTTCTTTGCACTTTTGGCATTTCTTGACCCTGAGCTGTGAAGCACAGCTGTGAAGAGAAAACCATGTCAGGAGACTGAGAGAAGTAAGGGTGGATACTTTTCAGACTTGAATTAAAAATAAGTTTGAATTATTTCACTTCTTTTCTGTACTACATAATTCTATACATTTTCTTCATATATTTGATCTTAAAGGGGAACTCCGGCATGTTTGAAGCTAAAGTCTATTGCTTGAGGTGGTCAAATACTGTCAGAAGCCAAAAAAACGGCACAGATCATTGTTGCCTACGTATAAGCTTCAAACGTGCTAGAGTTCCCCTTTAAGTATGTATCACACATAAGAGAAGAAAGTGAGTCCAGTCTACTGACTGGTATTAAGTAAGGTTGTCAAAATGATAGAAACTCAGATACTAAAGGCATGAATACTACTTTTAAAATGATCATTTAGGTATGAAGAAAGGGTATTGAGTCTTTTCCTTAGTATCGAGATCGAGTTTGAAATGTTAGTGTCGTAACAGCACCGGTCATCATGATAAGTTTGAGTGCCAAGGTGATAGAACAGAGCAGTACCTCACAGTGCCCTCGGAGGCCGCTCTGGCTGAGGTGGGTCCAGATAGTCTCAGTGCGTCCTGGATGTTCATGGTGATGAGTCCAGTCCCCACAGCTGCACTCGTGCCTCTGCATCTGAGCATCGTATGCCAGACCTGCAACACAAGGAGTCTGACCCACAACCTCTGCACACGAACACACAGAGGACATGTACAGTCCACATATCAGGAGTCTAACCCACAACCTCTGCACACGAACACACAGAGGACAAGTACAGTCCACATATCAGGAGTCTAACCCACAACCTCTGCACAGGAACACACAGAGGACATGTACAGTCCACATATCAGGAGTCTAACCCACAACCTCTGCCACAGGAACACACAGAGGACATGTACAGTCCACATATCAGGAGTCTAACCCACAACCTCTGCCACAGGAACACACAGAGGACATGTACAGTCCACATATCAGGAGTCTAACCCACAACCTCTGCACAGGAACACACAGAGGACAAGTACAGTCCACATATCAGGAGTCTAACCCACAACCTCTGCCACAGGAACACACAGAGGACATGTACAGTCCACATATCAGGAGTCTAACCCACAACCTCTGCACACGAACACACAGAGGACATGTACAGTCCACATATCAGGAGTCTAACCCACAACCTCTGCACACGAACACACAGAGGACATGTACAGTCCACATATCAGGAGTCTAACCCACAACCTCTGCCACACGAACACACAGAGGACATGTACAGTCCACATATCAGGAGTCTAACCCACAACCTCTGCCACAGGAACACACAGAGGACATGTACAGTCCACATATCAGGAGTCTAACCCACAACCTCTGCCACAGGAACACACAGAGGACATGTACAGTCCACATATCAGGAGTCTAACCCACAACCTCTGCCACAGGAACACACAGAGGACATGTACAGTCCACATATCAGGAGTCTAACCCACAACCTCTGCCACAGGAACACACAGAGGACATGTACAGTCCACATATCAGGAGTCTAACCCACAACCTCTGCCACAGGAACACACAGAGGACATGTACAGTCCACATATCAGGAGTCTAACCCACAACCTCTGCCACAGGAACACACAGAGGACATGTACAGTCCACATATCAGGAGTCTAACCCACAACCTCACACAGAACACAGAGGAACATGTACAGTCACATATCAAGGAGTCTAACCCACAACCTCTGCACTTTCGAACACACAGAGGACATGTACAGTCACATATCAGGAGTCTAACCCACAACCTCTGCCACAGGAACACACAGAGGACATGTACAGTCCACATATCAGGAGTCTAACCCACAACCTCTGCCACAGGAACACACAGAGGACATGTACAGTCCACATATCAGGAGTCTAACCCACAACCTCTGCACAGGAACACACAGAGGACATGTACAGTCCACATATCAGGAGTCTAACCCACAACCTCTGCACTCGAACACACAGAGGACATGTACAGTCCACATATCAGGAGTCTAACCCACAACCTCTGCACACGAACACACAGAGGACAAGTACAGTCCACATATCAGGAGTCTAACCCACAACCTCTGCCACGGGAACACACAGAGGACATGTACAGTCCACATATCAGGAGTCTAACCCACAACCTCTGCCACAGGAACACACAGAGGACATGTACAGTCCACATATCAGGAGTCTAACCCACAACCTCTGCCACAGGAACACACAGAGGACATGTACAGTCCACATATCAGGAGTCTAACCCACAACCTCTGCACACGAACACACAGAGGACAAGTACAGTCCACATATCAGGAGTCTAACCCACAACCTCTGCCACAGGAACACACAGAGGACATGTACAGTCCACATATCAGAGTCTACAACCCACAACCTCTGCATGGGAACACACAGAGGACATGTGCAGTCCACATAGTCAAGGAGTCTAACCCACAACCTCTGCCAGAGGACAGGAGATCCACACAGATTCTTCTTTCTGCGAACACATACAGTGCCACAATCACATATCAGGAGTCTAACCCACAACCTCTGCACAGGAACACACAGAGGACAAGTACAGTCCACATATCAGGAGTCTAACCCACAGCCTCTGCACAGGAACACACAGAGGACATGTACAGTCCACATATCAGAAGTCTAACCCACAACCTCTGCTGGGAACACACAGAGGACATGTACAGTCCACATATCAGGAGTCTAACCCACAACCTCTGCACAGGAACACACAGGACATGTACAGTCACATATCAGGGAGGTCTAACCACAGCCTCTGCCACGGGAACACACAGAGGACATGTACAGTCCACATATCAGGAGTCTAACCCACAACCTCTGCCACAGGAACACACAGAGGACAAGTACAGTCCACATATCAGGAGTCTAACCCACAACCTCTGCACAGGAACACACAAGAGGGACATGTACAGTCACATATCAGAGTCTAACCCACAACCTCTGCCACAGGAACACACAGAGGGACATGTACAGAGATCCACATATCAGGAGTCTAACCCACAACCTCTGCACACGGAACACACAGAGAGGACATGTACGTCTGTACAGTCCACATACCTCTGCCTCAGTTTGAGTACAGTCCATAACCCAGGTCTAAACCTCTGCACAGGAACACACAGAGGACATGTACGAGTCCACATATCAGGAGTCTAACCACAACCTCTGCAGGAACACACAGAGGACATGTAACGCAGTCCACATATCAGGAGTCTAACCCACAACCTCTGCACACGAACACACAGAGGACAAGTACAGTCCACACTGTATCAGGAGTCTAACCCACAACCTCTGCCACTGGGAACACACAGAGGACATGTACAGTCCACATATCAGGAGTCTAACCACAACCTCTGCCACAGGAACACACAGAGGACATGTACAGTCCACATATCAGGAGTCTAAAACAACCTCTGCACAGGAACACACAGAGGACATCAAAAGCACAGTCCACATATCAGGAGTCTAACCCACAACCTCTGCTGCACGAACACACAGAGGACAAGTACAGTCCACATATCAGGAGTCTAACCCACAACCTCTGCCACGGGAACACACAGAGGACATGTACAGTCCACATATCAGGAGTCTAACCCACAACCTCTGCCACAGGAACACACAGAGGACATGAACAGTCCACATATCAGGAGTCTAACCCACAACCTCTGCCACAGGAACACACAGAGGACAGAAAGTACAGTCCACATATCAGGGGTCTAACCCACAACCTCTGCACACGAACACCGATAGGCCAAGTACAGTGATCATATCTGGAGTATTACCCACAACCTCTGCTCAGGTACACCCAGAGGACATGTACAGTCCACATATCAGGAGTCTAACCCCACAACTATCTGCCACAGGAACACACAGAGGACATGTACAGTCCCACATATCAGGAGTCTAACCCACAACCTCTGCCACAGGAACACACAGAGGACAAGTACAGTCCACATATCAAGGGAGTCTAACCACAACCTCTGCACCCAGGAACACACAGAGGACATGTACACAGTCCACATATCAGGAGTCCCCTAACCCACAACCTCTCTGCCACCTGAACACACAGAGGACATGTACAGTCCACATATCAGGAGTCTAACCCACAACCTCTGCCACAGGAACACACAGAGGACATGTACAGTCCACATATCAGAGTCAACCCACAACCTCTGCCACAGGAACACACAGAGGACATGTACAGTCACATATCAGGAGTCAACCCACAACCTCTGCCACAGGAACACACAGAGGACATGTACGCAGTCCACATATCAGAAGTCTAACCCACAACCTCTGCACAGGAACACACAGAGGACATCTTTTTACAGTCCACATATCAGAGTCTAACCCACAACCTCTGCACAGGAACAGCACAGAGGACATGTGCAGTCCACATATCAGGAGTCTAACCCACAACCTCTGCACAAGGAACACACCAGGAGGACATGTACAGTCCACATATCAGGAGTCCACAACCTTACAACCTCTGCCACACAGAACACACAGAGGACATGTACAGTCCACATATCAAAGTCTAACCCACAACCTCTGCACAGGAACACACAGAGGACATGTACAGTCCACATATCAGGAGTCTAACCCACAACCTCTGCACAGGAACACACAGAGGACATGTACAGTCCACATATCAGGAGTCTAACCCACAACCTCTGCCACAGGAACACACAGAGGACATGTACCCAGTCCACATATCCCAGAGTCTATCCACAACCTCTGCCACAGGAACACACAGAGGACATGTACAGTCCACATATCAGAGTCTAACCCACAACCTCTGCCACCACGAACACACAGAGGACATGTACAGTCCACATATCAGGAGTCTAACCCACAACCTCTGCCACAGGAACACACGAGAGGACATGTGCAGTCCACATATCAGGAGTCTAACCCACAACCTCTGCCACAGGAACACACAGAGGGACATGTACAGTCCACATATCAGAGTCTAACCCACAGCCTCTGCACAGGAACACACAGAGGACAAGTACAGTCCACATATCAGAGTCTAACCCACAACCTCTGCACAGGGAACACACAGAGGACATGTACAGTCCACATATCAGGAGTCTAACCACAACCTCTGCCACACGAACACACAGAGGGACAAGTACAGTCCACATATCAGGAGTCTAACCAACCCACAACCTCTGCCACCACGAACACACAGAGGACAAGTACAGTCCACATATCAGGAGTCTAACCCACAACCTCTGCACAAGAACACACAGAGGACATGTACAGTCCACATATCAGGAGTCTAACCCACAACCTCTGCAAACGAACACACAGAGGACATGTACAGTCCACATATCAGGAGTCTAACCCAAAACCTCGTCCCACCGACACACCGAGGAAATGTACAGTCCCATATCAGGAGTCTAACCCACAACCTCTGCACACAGTACACAGAGGACATGTGTACAGTCCACATATCAGGAGTCTAACCCACAACCTCTGCACACGAACACACAGAGGACATGTACAGTCCACATATCAGGAGTCTAACCTTACAACCTCTGCACAGGAACACACGAGGACATGTACAGTCCCATATCAGGAGTCCCCTAACCCACAACCTCTGCCACGAGGAACACACAGAGGACATGTACAGTCCCACATATCAGGAGTCCTAACCCCACAACCTCTGCCACACGCAATTACACAGAGGACATGTACAGTCCACATATCAGAATCTAACCACAACCTGTGGGTGAGTGATGAGAACAAGGAGAACCACTAAAATCTAACGATGAAAGTAGTAGTTCTAGCGGTAAGTGGGAGTATTTGTAGTATTAGTAGTAGTAATTGGTAGTATTGATGATGAAGAAAGTAGCAGTGGTAGTAGTAGTAGTAGTAGTAGTGGTAGTTCTGGCATTGGTGAAGTAGTGAGTAGTAGTAGTAATAGTAGTAGCAGTAGTAGTATGTAGGTAACGGTATTAGCAGTAGTAGCAGTAATGTGGTAGTAGTAATTATTAGTAGTAGTAGTAGTAGTAGTAGTAATGGTAGTAGTAACCCAGTAGTAGTAGTGGTAGTAGTAGTGGATGAGTGGTGGCAGTAGTGGTAGTGATGTGGTGGTGATGATGATTGATAGCAGTAGATTGGTGACGTAATGGTAAGTAGCAGTAGCAGTAATTAGCGATGATGGTAGTAGTGATGGTAGCAGTGGTAGTAGTAGTAGTAATTAGTGATGATGGATTAGTAGTGGTAATATTGATGATGGTAATGGTAGTGGTAGTGGTGATGATGATGAGATGAGTAGATAAGAAAAGTGGCAGTGATGTATGGTGGTAGTGATGGTGGTGGTGAAGAAAAGTAGCGGTAAGTGGTAGTGATGGTAGTGGTGATGATGGTTCAAGCGGTAGTGAAGTGGTATTAGTAGTGGTAATCGTAATGGCTTGGTAGCGGTAGTGGTAATGATAGCGGTGGCAGATTGGTAGCAGTATTAGTAGTAGCGGTAAGCAGTCAGTAGCGGTGGTAATTAGTGGCAGTAGTAGTGATGGTAGTGGTGATAGTAGTAATGGTGGTGGTAGTGGTAGTAGTAAGCGATGATGATGATAGTAGTAGTGCAGTGGCAGTAACGGTAGTGGCAGTGGTAGTGGTAGTGGTGGTAGTAGTGGTAGTAATGGTAGTGGTTACGTTGTAATAGTAGCAGTAGTGGTAGTAGTATTGATAGTAGTAGTAGTAGTAGTAGTATTGGGCGTAGTGAGTAATTAGTAGTAGCAGTATGTAGTATGGTTAGCAGTGATAGTAATTGGCAGTGAGTAGTAGATCGGTAAAGTAAAAGTGGTAGTAGTAATGGTATTGATAGATGTAGCAGTAGGAAACAGTAAGTGATGATGGTAGTAGCAGTAGTGATGTAGTAGTAGTAGTAGTAGTGGTAGTGATGCAGTAGTAGTGGTAACGATAGTAGTAGTTGTAATTGTGGTAGCAGTAGTATTAGCAGTAGTAGATGAGTGGTAGTAGTGATAGTAGTAGCAGTGGTAGTGATGGTTGTATTTGGTGAAGTAGTAGTAGTGAAGTAGTAGTATTAAGTGGTAACTAGTGGTAGCAGTGATGATTGATGATAGTGGTAGTGGTATAATGGTAGTAGTGGTGTAGTGGTGGTTGTAATAGTGGCAGTGGTAGTAGTGGTAGTGGTAGTGAGTGATGATGATGATGGTAGCGTTAGTGGAATGATTAGTAGTAGCGGTGAGTGGTGGATTTAGCAGTGATGATAATTGTGGCAGTGGCAGTAGTGATAGGTATTGAAGTAGTAGAAGCGTAGTAGTAGATGTGGCAGTGAAACATTAGTAGTAGTGGTGATAGTAATGCGATAGTAGTAATGGTTGTGGTGGTGAAGTAGTGAGTGTGTAGTAACGTAATAGTAGTGAGTAATTGAGTGGTAGTAGTAGTAGCGGTAGCAGTGGTAGCAGATAGTTGATGGCAGTGATAGTGGTAGTGGTAGTAGTATTGGTAATTGGCAGGTAGTGGTAGCAGTAGTGGCGAGTGGTTGTGGTGGTATGAAGTAAGTGGTGGTGGTAGTGGTAATAGTGGTAGTAGATGATGATGATAGTGGTAACGGCAGTGGTAGCATGGCGGTGGTAGTAGTATTGGTAGTGGTAGTGGTGGTATTAGTAGTGATTGTTAATAGTATTGGCAGTGATGACGATAATTAGTAGTGGTGGCAGCGGTAAGTATTGATGAGTGATGGTAGTGATGTACCAGTAGTAGTCAGTGGCAAATGGTAGTGGTAGTAGTAGTGGTAGTAGTAGTGGTAGTAGTGGTGATGATGATGATGGTAGTAGTCAGTATTGAGTAGTGGTGATAGTGGTAACGGTAGTGAGTAGTGGTGATGTAACAGTAGCGGTAGTGATGTAAGTGATAGTAACATTAGCAATGATATTAGCAGTGATGGACAGCCGACAGTAGTAGTAGTAATGTTATTGATGATTAATCGATGTAATATGATGATAGTAGTAGTAGTGAGTGGTTGTAGTCAGTAGTAGTAGCAGTAGTAGTAGTAGTAGTGGTGGTAGTAGTGATGATGATGATGGTAGTGTGGTAGCAGTAGTAGTGATAGTAGTGGTATTAGTAGTAGCGGTAGTAGTAAGTAACGTAGTAGTATTAGTGGTAGTAGTGGCAGTAGTAGTGGCAGCGGTAGTAGTAGTGATATTAGTAGTAGTGTAGTAGTGGTGGATGGCGGTAGTATTAGTGGTGATAGTGGTAGCAGTGACGTAGTGGTAGTGGTAGCAGTGGTGGTAATTGTGATGGTAACGGTAGTAGTGACGTGGTGGTGATGGTGGTATGATGGTAGTGGTGGTAGCGGTGGTATGATGGTAGTATTGGTAGTAGTAACGATGATGGTAGTATTGATGGTAGTAGTAGTAGTGGTAATTATTAGTGATGGTGATGGCAGTAGTGATGGTAGTAGTGGCATGGTAGTGGTGATGATGGCAGTGATGATGTAACGTGGTATTGGCAATCAGTAAGTAGTAGTGAGCGGGTGGTGATGGTGTTGTAGCAGTAGTGATGGTGATCAGTGTCGTGTGTAGTGGTAGTGGTATTGGATGATGATGATGGTAGTGATCAGTGGTGGTAGCTGATGATGGTAGTGATGGATGATGGTGGTGGTGGTAGTGATGATTATTAGTAGTGATGGTGGCGGTGATGATGATAGCCGGTAGTGGTGGTGGTGGTGGTAGTGGTAGTATTGGTAGCGGTGGTAGTGATGATGATGATGATGATGTGGCATGATGATGATAGTAGTGATGGTAGTGGTGATGTATTGGTGGTAGATAAAGTGGTATTGATGAGTGGTGGTGGTGGTTGATGGTAGTAGTAGCAGTATTAGTAGTAATGATGGTAGTGGTAGTGGATGATGATGATGGTAGCGGTAGTAGTAATTAGTGGTAGTAGTAGTGATGGTAGTAATTGATGATGATGGTAGTAGTGATGGTAGTGGCGGTGATGAGTAGTGTGATGGTAGTGGTGGTAGTAGTGATGGTGGTATTATTGGTAATGATGATGATGATGAGTGGTAGTGGCCTAGATTGATGGTAGTAGTGGTGATGTAGTAATTGGTGTGGTAGTAGTGAGTAGTAGTAGCGGTAGTAGTAATGATGGTGGTAGTAGCAGTAGTAGTGGTGGTAGTATTAGTAGTAGTGATGGTGGTAATTAGTAGTAGTATTGATAGTAGTAGTAGTATTGGTAGTAGTGGCAGTAGTATTAGTGGTAGTAGTAGTAGTATGATAGTGGTAGTAGTAGTATTAGTGATGGCAGTGATGATAGTAGTAGTAGTAGTAGTAGTAGTAGTAGTAGTAGTAGTAGTACCTGTAGTAAACCTGAGTGGAGTGATATGTGGCCTCATGGAGGTGGGGGCAGGTAGCGAGCGTGTTCTGCCCAGGGGAAGGTGAGCCCAGAGCTGGGTAGAGGCTCGAGGAGGGTCCTGGGGAGCACTGGGCCTCTGGAGCTTCTGCACACAGACACACAGAGAGACTGGGCTTTGGAACACTGCATTTCTCCAGGGCGCTCAGAACGATGAGGACTGGTGCCTTCGCCATTAACAACAGGCCTTTCACCATCACCAATTTTGAAGTGCCATATATTTAATCCCAAAATGTCTCGATAAACAATTATACTGAAATGAATTTATAGCTCTTCTACGATAAACCAAAAGCAGGTTGATCACAGCAAAGCCTTTGCTCAGTATTAAAGTGTGATATACTTTAGATGATTCTCTCGTTTCTACTTCATCTCGTGGAAGACTCCTGTTGTAAAAATTATAAATTATATTTTTACGCCACTGAAGAAGCAGTTTGTGAGGAAACGTTCAAAAATATTTGGGAGATTACAGGAAGTAGAATTCAATCCAAAAGTTCGGCACAACTTTTTTTTCTCACATTTTAAAGGTTTAATCAAAATGAAAGGTGTTTTCTTATATTACCGTTAGTCAATATTCTATTGTGTGCACATGAGAGAAGTTTTGGACCTATATATTCACAGAGCAAATACTAATATAACATATATTAAACACTAAGTGGACACAGTCACTATGGTGATCGGTCTAATGGCGCCTCATATCAGGTCGACTACACAGCACAATACTGCCCCCTAGTGCATCCACCAACACATGACACTAGTGTACAGAGATGGAGCTCAAACTTTTCACACAAGGTACTATCTAAGAAAGTATTTGGCCTAAGGAGAACCACTAGATCTAAACCAGTGGTAAACCAGTCTAGAACAGGACTAGTACAGGTCTAAACTAGGGCTAAACTGGATCATTTGTACACTGGTTCTAAAGAGGACAAAAATGTGCCTTAAAACTGACTTTACGTGACTGCAGAAAATACGTGAAGTGCAGAGGGATCTAAGAGGAATACCACCAGTGCTACAGTACCCCAGTTTGAGAACCACTGGTGTAAAGCTCAATAGACCAAATATATTTAACATTTTACTGGTATTTTAAGGAGAGACACTGCAGGTGAACAGAAAAAAAATCTGAAATTTGAAACTTCTCCTGTAGTTTACTCATGTAAATGTAGAATAAAATGTATTACAACTTTTTCATTAAGTGATGTTTTCAAATAAAAATAAGACATTTTATGGGTTCTTTTTCTTAATGTATTAGATATTAAAATATACAGAGGAGATTTGAAAGATATGAAAAAATCCTGCTGTAGGTTTGGTCAAAAAGTCGGGCATAGTGAAGTGTGGTTTGCGTAGGTGCAATTTTAAGGGCTGATCCTTGTGTCTGTGGGGGAAACGCATTTGGACAATTACAATGATAATGATGCTGAATTCAGCTCATGTTGCATATAAATGTCCACAGTATGGCATTAAACATATCTA